>VZTJ01005843.1:0-121335 GCA_013397795.1 Orthonyx spaldingii
ACTGGATGACCGCCACAATGTGTTTGTGTTCCTTCACCTTGGCCAAACAGAACGGAGAGGAAGGCACAGGCACAGGAAGGTGGTTAACCCACTGTTTAACAGCAAATTGACCATGGCCCTGCTACCCCTCCAGCTGTGCCCACCTCCCCTGCAGGATGTGGTGGGCTGGGTGAAGGGGTGGCTGGCTGCCAGCTGAAATGGCCCCCTCATCCTTTCCCCCATACTGTGGCAGTCACAGGGGCCAGCCTTGCACCAGGAAAAAATATGCTACCTTCCCTGCTGAGTCAGCAATCACTTGTGCCCTTGTCACCTGCACTTTCCACTCCAGAAGGAAATTTTACCAGGTCAGTTGTGATTTACCAGCAAATGAGAGTCCAGTGAGATTGTCTAATGGGACTCTGCTCAAAATCATCTGCAGACATATTCCTTCACATTGAAGAAGACTTGTGTCTTCTGACTTGTGTGCCAAAAATGTGGCTGATCAGTTATCTCTCTGGGATAACTTTGGAATACTATTGGGAAAGTGCTGTGTCTCCTGTGACCCGACCTGATGCCATAGGACTTGGCTGCACAATTCCTGCTGGCTTTGGTCAAACCCTTATGACTCTGCTGAGGTCACAGAATCGACAGGCACATCTCTAGTGGTCCTAGAACCAGCTGTGTTGTTGATTCTGGCATGTTTTCATGTGCAAATGCACAGAAAGGCCAGAGCCACACAATAGCTTAAGTACACAATCTCCCACTATTTGACTCTGGAGGTCTAAGCCCAAAATTTATTTCCTCTGAACTGCACTTGACTGCCTATCCATCCCTTTGGAAACCATGAAGTCTTTGTGTACCAATATTTCCTGCAGTTAAAACCACTGGGCATCCAAGAGCCTGCTGCTAAAGGCAATGGGAAGTGAGAACAGTCCCTGGTCTGCTACTAGGGAACAAATCTCTCCCCATCCATAAAAGATTTCTTACCCATCTCTGTTTGGGGATGCAGATGTCCCCCTCTAAATTGTTGTATGAGTAGAAGGCAGGAATGTTTCTAGCTAATGTGAGAGCCTGGCAGGCAGAGCAGATAGCCCCCATGCCAGGATCACACAAAGAGCTGCTCACTGCACTGAGTAGCTGAACCTGCAGCTCCTGAGTCCTCTCACCATGAGGGGCAGAGATGGTCAAGCTTCTCATCTGAAAACAGAAAAGCTATCTCCAGCACTGCTCCAGGGAAAATGTAGTGTTGCATATTTCAGTATTCAGCTGGAGTTTTTCAGTGCCCCCAGGAAATTGAACTGTGGTGGAAAAAATTAGTTAAAGCAGCAGCAATTGTTCAAAATCTGAGAGAAGGCAGCTCGCTTTTTTCCTCTCTCTTTTTCTACTACTTCCAGTCCAGAATTGCTTATGAGCTTGTAATAGTGTATAAACTGGTGGCAAACACAGCTGTTAGCACTGTCAGGGCAGCTGCCACCTTGCAAATATCCCCCTTTGCAGGAGTTAGTGCAGAAACATCTCCCCATCCCTGGTCTTGTAGTTGTCGTGAAAGGTGGAATTGAAATAAGAAAGCGGTCTGCACCATTTCTAAAACAAATGTCTGTCTTTGCTGTTGCAAGCTGTACTTCCACAGAGGATTTTATCAATATACATGTTTCCTAAAAGCTACCATACTGCAGACTGGCATTACTGCATCAGCAGAAGTGTCTGCACAGAGTCAGTCTCAGAAGCAGCAGAAATGGGAACTCACTTTTGCCAGCCCCTGGGGAGGGAACCGTTCCATGAATTTTGTACATATAGAAGTTGTTGATAAGCCCTCTTGCAATATCAATGCCTTTCCCATAGGCATTGGAGTAACCACTTCCTTTCTTCTAGTTTGCAGCTGCCTGTTTAACTCAAGACAGAGAGCAGAGATTAAAACCAGCTTAATAGGAGAGAACACCTGGAGCAAAGCCTGTTAGCAGCTCCTGCATCCCCAGGAACAGCTCTGTGAAATGAAAAACCCATGGCAAGGTCCATTCTTTTGACAGGGAACAGTGACATAATCCTAATTGCGATGGGGAATGGAGTGACCCTCCTGGTCTGCTCCACAGAGAGCTTGACCACTATAAATTTTTATTCTTGTGGCATTTTGCTTTCCTGTGCTTGGAAAGTTCTGCATTTGTTGACTTTGCATCAGCTGATTAATTGGGTATTAGCAATGCTTTGGGTGAAATCCTGGTCCTGCCAAGCAGGAGGGAAATTATGCCAATGAATAAACTCAGAGCTTGAAACTGAATTTCCAAACTTTTACTTTATATATGACAGCCAGTGTGACAGGATGTCGGGTTAATTCATGAATAGGAATACACTTCTTAATTGTTGCCCCCGTCTATGGATATGCTAGACATATTTCACGTATTGAAAAAAGAGGAATAATTTTCCTTGGACATGAAGATTATATGACAATGTGCAATGCTGTGTGGAAAAGTCCTTGGCTACCTTCTGTAGGAAATATGTTATGTTATTTATCATTCAGGGATGTGAAAATAGGGCCTAGACCAGGCAGAGCCAGGGCTGCCACCTTTGTTTGGGCTTGAGTCAGACCTGGCAAGCACACTGGTGAGGACTTGCTCTGTGTAATTTCAGTAGCCAAGCTGATGCAGGATACGCTTCCTTTGGCAGTGAAGTCACATTTTTCCTGCTCCCCTCTACGTGCAACTGTTCATTTCTGCATCCTGTTTGCCAGCCCTTACCTGATGAGGCAAGTATGCATGTGGGGACTATGCGTGTTTTAGACTGAAAACAAAAAATGGCCTTCTTCTGGAAAAGATGTGTTGGTATTTTTTTTTAACCTGGATTGTTATTGTTATTTTGGTTGCAGCATGGCTCCCCAGGCCAGCCCCACTGCCAAGGCAACAAGTTGAGAACGGGGAGCAGAAGAGAGCAGCCAGGAACTGCTTTTGTTGCCTCTTTCTGCCAGAGAAAATGTATCTTGAACTGCCTGCAGGCAGGGAAACACCTCATCACTACCTGCTGCAGAACAGGGACCGGGGATGAGAATCTGCATATAGCAAAGGCAGAGATAATGTTGGATAAAACATTCTTAGCTTTCCTAAGTACGGAAAATACAGAGTGAGCCTTAACACTTCCTACCTCATCCAGGTATCCTCAAACATCACAGCCTAGACTGGGATAAAATTGAAGACATGAGGGGTACAGCCCCACACATCCCTCAGAAGCAGAGACCCCCAGCTGCTGGCAGCCTGGTCACGCACAGTACTGCTCATCTTGTCAGTGGGGTGTGAGGAGGCACCCAGCCCTTTCACTCACCGTACCATGTCCTTGGGCAGCAGAGGCAGCCATTACGCAGAGAACACAGGAGGCCGTGAAGGAGAGGGGCACCCAGCTGGTACCTAGAGTGCCACAGGAGCAGCCTGGGCAGTACAGGGAGCCCTGGGGCACCAGCAAGTGTTCACTTTCCAGTCTTAGAAGATGTGAAGGCAATATTGGCCATCCACAATGCTGAATGTCACCCACTCCAAAACCACCAAACACAGGAGTATTTTATATTTCTACACCTCCCATTCTAGCCCTCATGGCACAGAGTACTGGAATAGCGTTTTCACCTTTTTGCCTCGCAGGTGGCTCTTGCTGCGCTCAGGCCTACTGCCAGCAATGCCCACCAGTGACGTTCAGCAGTGGTGCTTGCACTGCGCATCCACAGGTGGTGGGAAGGAGTGGGTCTGGATCTGCCCCTCATCCAGAAGCAGCAGCATGGGGCAACTCTATCACTTCCCTGAAGTCCATTCAGCTTGCTGTTGCTATTAGGGAGAATCCAAGGTACTAGATGTGATATATAAATCCTGAATATTTTTAGTGCTGGCTATCTCTCCCAGCTAGGTGTGAGTTCTCGGGATTTTTAATAGGGATTACAGCACTAGCAGAGAATTTAGCAGAGAGTGAGAGAGCATTATACTGTGAATGACTGAGTTTCTGTTCAATTAGTTATGCCCATTTTATTCCTAAGAGACCGGTAATCTGTGGCAGAGATGACTGAGAAGCCACATCAAAGACTGAGAAGAGCACTGATGTTAGCCTGACAAGTTATGGATAAATAATGTCAGTATTCCCAACAAGGCACTGCCAAGGGAAACACTGGACCACGCTTGTTTTTTCAGCTTTCCTGATGAGAGCAATAAACCCACCACCTCCTAATAAGGTTGGTGGGGCTTTCTGTGAGAGAAACGCTTCCACTCAGAAAGATGCCGTTGTTCAGGGCAGCATAGAAGGAGTAGAAACAGAGTCATCAGGGAGCCCTTCAGCTCTATTCACTAGTCAAACCCCAGTGATGCAATGTTAAGCACATGCCTAAAGGATAACTTAAAGAATAGGGCCCAATAATATTTGCATTTATTTCTTTAAGCCGGATCTTCTATAAATCTTAATCACTCTAAAAATGACTACTCAGCTAAGCTCCAGAAATGTACGCAGTTTCTTTTAATTGCCAACCTTCATTGCTTATTAGAAATAATCACATCTACATTTTCAATCAATGACCTGTGATTTTATTTTGACCAGGTTTCTTCTTTCACCCGAGGGTTTCTTTCTGCTGTTGTGTTCCAAGATAGCTTCCCCCTGGAGTTGGAAATTATGGGACTGTTCTTCCAATTACTGTATGAACTTAGGTTTCTAAAATTCAAAAATGTTTGCACTCGATGAGTTTGACAGGCAAGCAAAACCTGGGGCAAAAAGAAAAAAAAAAGAAAAGAAGCAAAAAGAAAAAAGTGAAATAACAGTTTCATAAATTTGGAAAGATGGTTTCTTGCCAGTTTGTTTTTATTAACTGTTATATAGGAAATGAGGCTCAAAGTATTGAAAAGATGGTGGGAGAGCAGGATCAGGTAAACAGATTGCAAAGCCACCCCAGACAAGTTTAAATTGGTCCATTGAAGAATCAGGCTTCACATGCCTGAGAATCAATAACCGAGAATCACCAGTGGCTACAAAGGCGCTCGCAACTAACCAGTAATAGCCAGTAATGACCATTTGACTTCTTTTTTTTCTTCCCACCATAAAACACTCAGAAAGAAACAAAGAAAAAAATACATATGGGTTCATGTTGTCGGAAGTCTGTAAGAGTTTCTGCCTGTCAGACCAGTGCTGTTTTGGCTTTCCCTTGAAATACTAGACCTGTTGGCATAACCAGACTTGCAAATACTCCCAGACAACAAGTACAGGAGATATTGAAGGGTACTGCCACTGACAACTATATAAACAACACTCTTGAAAGTAAAATAGACCTGAGGTGGTTTGGGAGGGAGAAGTCATTGGTGAAATCTGTCTTTCAGTTTGGATTTTGTTACTATGGTTTTAGGACTAGTTATAGTAGTTGGTCATCTAATATCTTCCACAGAAAGTGCTTATTTTCCAGTTAAAATTTCCCTTTGATTTCCTTGCAAACCATCCTCGACGCTCCCAATCACATCCCAATAATCTTGCATCACGTCCACATTAATCCTTCTTTCCATACTTTCCATACTCTACAGATTTTTCATTTGAAATTAGAATTGATTATTTTGTTGCTCTGATTTGTCATTTTTACCTGAAAAAAATCTATACGAATTTTCTATATGCTATAAATAACAAAATATATTCTCAGATTGAATAACAGAGTTCTAATTCAATTTTGGACCTTTTCCACCATTCATAAACCCTCAAGTTGTACCCTGGTGGTTCCCAGTGTCAGTATAAGACCACGATTGAATTCTACCGATGCCGTAAATTGGGGACCACATATTGCTCAGGGTATTTTTATAAATAACAGGTTTTTAATGCCCTGAAACATAAGGCAGTGATAGAGGAAGTAGGATGTTAGTCATAATGAAGATGGTTATTTGTACATATATATTTAGTGAGACTGTGGCATGACTTGTGATTTTTCTTTTTTCCTTTTCTTCTTGGGGAAGTGAATCATAACCTGCACAGACAGAAATCATATATTGTAGATAAACAAATGCTTTTCAGTTCACTATCAAAAGAGGAATTAACAAAGAAAGGAAGGAAGAAAAGAATGAAGAAAGGATGCTGGGGAAGGAAGGAAGGAAGGAAGGAAGGAAGGAAGGANAGGAAGCAAGCAAGGAAGGAAGCAAGGAAGCAAGGAAGGAAGCAAGGAAGCAAGGAAGGAAGCAAGGAAGCAAGGAAGCAAGGAAGCAAGGAAGCAAGGAAAAATTAGCAATTGAGATTTGAATCTAGCTCTAGTTTTGTGTTACAAAAAACTCTCAGTAGAATTACAAACAGGAGGGCCCTGAGTTGCCAATTTGTTGTTCAAAGTGATAAATATTTTTGCACATCTTTCTAGTTTTCACTGGCTGCTCTGTGTTAAGTGCCCACATCAGTAGGCAGAGTTTAGGGGGACAACATCTGTAATGGGCTATCATAGAGGGAACTGGTCAAGGACTGTCAGATATTTCACAGAATCATAGGAAATGCTGAGTTGGAAGGGATCCACGTGGATCATCGAATCCAAACCCTGGTCCTGCACAGCACCATGCCCAAGACTCACACCATGTACCCAAGAGCATTTTCCAAATGCTTCTTGAACTCTGCCAGGCTTGGTGCTGAGGCCACTTCCCTGGGGAGCCTGTTCCAGTGCCCAACCACCCTCTGGGTGAAAAACCTTTTGCTAAAATCCAACGTAATACTCCCCTGACCCAACTTCAGGCCATTCTCTCAGGTCCTGTCACTGGTCACCAAGGACAAGAGATCAATGCCTGCCCTTCCTCTTCCCCTCACAAGGAAGTTGTAACTGCAATGAGGTCTCCCCTCACCTGTGATGCACAGGTGGGTTGATCTTTGAAACTTAAAATGTCAGGGCCTTTATAGAAGCACCTCAATGATTCACAAGCCACATGAGTTTTCATTTGAAAGCCCTCCTTATTTTTGTAGTGGCCAAGAAGATTCACAGTTGTGTTGGGGCAGGGCTGTTTTTAAGAGATACACTGGAATATTGTCAGATGATTTTTTGAAATTTAATCTGAAATGTGTTTCTGGGAGCAGAACTATTGTACTCTTAGTACTTAGCAACCTAACTTCAATTTGGTATTGTGATATTCCCTAACACATTCCTTTGTTTTTTGTTAGTTTGCACAGGAAAAAAAAAATCATGCTCTTTCTGTGGCCTTCAGAAGTGACCTAGTCCTTTTTCAGGATATAATAAAGGAAATAATTAAAGTCCTGGGAAAGGTTTGTTATGGAATCACTGTTTCTCTAGAGCCAGATCAAGTAACAAAGTATTTTACTAGGATACAAAAGGCTCTGGTAATTTAAGAGAGGAGCAAACTTTTTTCCAATATATTTTCAGATTATATCATCTCTCAGGAATCCTTTGTGACTGATCTTCTATTTAAAGAGAAATAGCCCCAAACTAATAGGATACTTGACCCCCAATTATAAATTGTTCTACTGTCATAGTCAGTACTATTTTTTTATTACTGCTCATGTTTTTTTAATTTCTCTTTCAAATAAATCTAGTCTTTCCACTGTTTTCACCAAACATGGGCCAAAAAAATCATTTTTTGATTCCAAATTCCGAAAACCTGATGTCTCAGGAGCTGGTTCCACAAACTCTTTCTCCGTGTTATTTTTAATCTTGGGAAAAAGGATCTGTGGCAACAGCCAAATCTTCTGTTTCCTGGGGTAAGTATCTTCCCTCAGTAGATCCCTACCCCTGCAGAGAACCTTCAGTTACTTTCCTGTGTTTATGAAAAGGATTGTGGCAGATTTTTTTGTTTATTTCTGAGCACTTTATCAAACCTGTAAGATATGTCCCGAGGCATAGCTCCATTATCACACGAATACATGTATTTATTTGTCTGACATTGCTGACCATATTTATGAAAGAGGCAGCAAGAATAATGTCACAAGAAGTTTGTGAGAGCTCTTTGCCTGAGGCCACCCATCCCCTGTAGCTCCCTTCCAGTCTCTCAGTTACACTCGTATGGCAACACAGATCCAACCCTTAAAATAGTTATTTGTGGGGGGAGAGTTGCCTTAAATGTAGTGATTTTTCCTAACTCTTAGGCTTATTTCTTGCAGCATTAGCAGTTCAAGTCATCCATTTGTTAGATTTCTGATGGTATGAAAGTTGCAGTCATGATGTGCACCTAAACCTAACATAGCAACATGTTCTAAATACCATCTAGACCAGCTTCAGCTGCTATATAGGATGAATTCAGTACAGCACAGTATTAATATAACAATTATTGATTGTGGACCAGGTACTATTCTATGTAATTCCCCTATTCAACAGCATAATTGTGTGTCCTGCATCACGGACCAGCTACTTCTGTTTCTGCAATACCCATAAAATGTCAAGGAATTTCCAAACGTAGAAAATAGGCATGAACTTTTTTCCCCAAATCTATTATGTTATAAAATAATCATATTCACTTCGTTTTATCTATAGTTGTTTTCTTCACCACCAAAAGAAGAGACGTATGTTTCTGTTTCAGGTTTAAACCGAGGGCTGAACCGAGGGCTGAACCAAGGCCTGTCCCCAAGCTACTGGGAAAATGCTCGTGTTGGGAAAAACACACATTGGACCTCCTCAAGAAAGATCAAAGGGTAAATCCTGTGTCCTGTAAAATAATTCTGAACCTGGACATCACCAAGTAAAGCAGCTCAGAGCATACTGCCTTTCAAGGGGAAAAATCATAGATTCTCATGTTTAGTTGCCTTTCCATACAAACCCAAATTTGACTGATTTAACCCCATCGTCCCACTTCAACCCATTTAAGACACTTTGGAGGTTGTTTTTTAAGGATTAACTTGCTACAGTCTCTGCTATATTACAAAAATACAAGGTGGCATCTCACACTCTCTACAAAGGGAATTGACAGGCCTGTCAAGGATTTTTTTCTGCTGGGCTAAAAAGATTGCGATCTGAGAATTAGTCAGCACAAAACTATTATATACCAAGAGTCTCATTTTTTTTTTAAGTTGAATTGGTTTCAGTGGTAGCTAAAGAGACCCACAACTATGTAAGTATAGGTGCTAAGTCTACTTTGCCTACAGAAATTTTATTTTGCTTTGGAAAGCCCCAGTTGAATTTTGAGAAGATTTTACAAGTTCGCAGGCTGAGTCTGCCAGTCTAATGACTGCAGTGCCTTGCAGAGAAGTCTGTTCCTTGTGTGAGTTTTCTGCAATTGCAATCTCATCTCCTGCAGCACCACTTAAGCATGGATATTGCACAAGTAATAGCTACACCTGCACCTCATCCCCATTGTACTTCATACTGGCTCACTTTACCTAGGTGAACTCTCCAAAGCTTTCATATGAAAAATTTGGATAAAATGTTTAAAGAAAAAAAACTATTTAAAAAGAACCATGTCCAAAACTGCAAATAGCCATTAGCTGGCCTGTCAACCAGACCTTTGGGCTGGGTTGGTTTGAAGAGTGTGGAGTGCTCCTCTGATATTTTTGCATGTCAGTATCTTTGATTACACCTCTGACTGTCTTGTCCACAGACGGTATTTAAGGTGACATATTCAAAACTGCAGTTAAGACTGTTATATTCAAAGAGCTGTGCAGATATTTAATAAACTTATCAACATCTGTGTCAGCTGGGACAAGATCCTTGTATTACCATCAACATTTCAGAGGTGGCAGAGGTGAATTCAGAGATGCTAAGACCTGTATTTCTAACACTGAAGTTGCAGAACAAGACACACAACCAGAATTTTTAACAACCTTATATGTAAGTGGCAAAATATTCAGTGTTGTCATTCTGTATCTCCCTTAATTTCAACAAGCATTTGGATAGTGTCTGTGAGATGAAGAACTGTCCCTGCATCTGGCATTTGTTATAAATAATACAAATGCATTTGCAAGGGACTGTTAGAAATGATCAAGAAATGCCCCAAATCTCTTTCTAAATAAGAAAAATAAAGTCATAGAATTAAAACTTTTTAAAGAAACACAAATGTTTCAATGAAAAAGTTGTCAAGAAAATTTTTATTCTCTGAAATAGAATTACTCTGTGGGAAAACCACCTTTGTAAAGCCAATATCCCCCATCTCACCTTGAACAGGGAGATACCAGGTCAAGTTCCTCATCTGAATCATTGCTCTATCCTACTAGACTACTAAGCTTTTTTTTTTTTAATATGCCTATTGTTTTATTTTCTCCTCTCTCCCTTGAAAAAAAAAAAAAAGGAAGAAAAATCACATATTCTTTCTGCATTGGAATGAAAACAAATTTTGAAACCGCAACATTTTTCACAAAACAGAATTCTTGTTTTCTGGCCAGCCCTATTACTTATTATTATTGACCTTTCAGAGACTCCAGTTTGAAATTTTTAGCTGAGTTTCAGAGGGAATCAGTGCCAGAGCTGCAGTCAGCTCTTCAAAATCCCCAACTGCCCATTCTGCTAGCTCTCTCACACCAAAGATGCCTCCCCTCCCCAAAAACAGCCCAGGAAGAAAAACACTAATGATCTTCACCCTTGCAAAGAAAACCATTTGAGTTTTGTATTTGGGCAGCAAGAACCTCTTCTGTCCTTTCCCATAATAACCTGCTCGGATATTTTTTAAACATCTGTAACCGATGCCGTCCTCAATAAAGTAAATGAAAGAGAGGAAAAACACGCACCGCGGCACATTTGACAGTCAGACACCTAGAAGAGAAGTTGGTTCAGGCCACAGGGGACACAGCATCAGTGCTCTGCTGCTTGAAACTCCCCATTCTGGCTGGAGTTGGAAAGTGTCATGTTTTTTACACCTTTCTCTCAGAAATGCTCCCCTGAGGCAGATGCTGCTGTGATTAACATTAGGGAAGCTCAGGATGGGCATGACATCATTGTGATGTCATTTCTCCTGTCCCTGGGGTACCTGGGAAGCAGAGTTTCCACATTCACTGCAGCACCCACAGCCACCTTCTCAGGCGCGTTTTAAGGCAGTGACACTTTTAAAGCCTGTCTCTCGTCCTCTCACATCTGCAAGGCTGGCGTGAGCATCCTATCCAGATTTACACTCCCCATTTTATTAGCACTTCGAGCTGGGACATACCCTCTGGCAGAGATGTATGGAATGTAAGTGACTGTGTTACTTGGCAAAAGAAAATTTCTCTGAGAGGCTAAAGATCTGAGGGTTTTTACAGAAAGCACTTTTTTCCCCCCCCGATGAAAGGTCAGAATTGAAGCTTTTGGAACAGTCTAACAGGTTTCACAGATCTTTCTGACATGCAGTCCTGTTCCGATCTTGCTAACCACTAGTCCTCCTCCACCTTATCCTTTGTTGGAAGCTTGAGAACATCTTGTGCATGTATACATAGCTAGAAAGATGCTGAAACCTTCAAAATGGTCTGTTGACTTGGAAAGGAATAGGGCAGGCAATGCTTTTTTTCTTGGATCCTCTCCGTAATGAGCATTTGATTAAAATGTTCTTGGCGCCTCCCTTCTATTCCATCCAGCAAATAAAGCCTCTTTGAAAAAGTGTCATTTTCTTGTACCAAAACTCAGCATCTTTGAGGGAAATCTTTGTTTGCTCCAACCAAAATGGGTCAGGACAATGAAGCACACTAAGGATTTAGTGATCAGTGAAATTAGAGGTCGTGCCCATTCCTGATGCAATGCAATTACCTGTACCAATAATCAGGGGCTGAATTCAACCTCTTAAAACATATAGGACTAGATCACTCTTGGGCAGGAGCCCAGAAAACATGTCCTGCCAACTGAAAGCAAAATTGGACCATGATCTTGTTCTTACTGCATATACCTAAGCATCCAGTGAAAAGTAGTTGGGGCCCTCTTGAGCTGGCCCCAGGGAAGATAGACCTGGTGGGTTATAACTTTTAAGAGAAGTATTTTGTGAACAACAACAACAAAAAAAACCAACTAGAGAACCTACCTGCAGACACTCTCAAGGAGACTGAATCCTGGACATCCAGAACCAAATACAGATCATGTGTACATGACCAGAACTCTACTGGTGTCCGTCATTTACCGTGGGTCTGACTGTGTCTCTGTAGGATCCTTGCATGTAAATGTGGAGCTCAAGACCTGAATGGTTTTAAGAGATTTGCCACTTTCGTAAATTATATAGTCCAAAACAGAGATTTCTTCTTTCTAACACAGTGGCTTTCATATCAAAGGACTAATTTTCCTGTGTCATGATTTTTAATCAACTCAGAGAAGACACTACATATCTGGCTTATATTTGTCATGTCCTCCTTGGGAAAGAAAGGTAATTCCCTGTGACTTACCACAGCTGTTTAGAAAAGACAAAACATTTCAGTGAGCAATGGTCTGTTAAAAGGACTTACCCTCTGGAGAATAGCTTTTCCATAAAGAGGAGATGGCCACTGGAGAGGAAAAGTAGGAGGAGAGGTGCTGAGCACTGTCAGATGTTGAAACCACACGCTGGTTATAAATCACAGAGATATCCTTGGCTGTGATGAGGCTTGGACTCAGAACAGTTCCCAACAAGGGGTTCTAGATGCATGTTATTTCAGGATCTTATCTTGATGAATTGATGATGGCACTTCAGTGGATATTACATTAGCCATTCCACACTTTTACTGCTAATTGGCTGTAGGGTGAAGACAAATTGTCTCCTTTCCCCTCTGAACAGTGTCAAGATTAAACAGTGAAAGGACATGGAAAGAATAATTGCTTAAGGCTCTGGCGTGATGTTTTCTCCTGTACAAACATACAATTAGGCTGTCTTAACCTCCCAATGTAGCAATAAACACCACTTCACAAACTAATTTACAGGCAAAAGTCAGAGACGGGGCTGGAGCTGTGCTCTGCAAGGCGAGGGCCCTGTCATTCAGCCAAAGGGGCAGTTCCACTAATTTAAGCCAGCAAAAATCCTTGTATGCTTTCCTCCAAGTCAAATGAGACTGAAATAAAGTCTATACATTTGAATCATTGAGCAAACCAGCTAATAAAAACTGCTTTTCTGGCTGGTCATAAAAAAAGAATGTAATTGGTCATACTCAAGAAACCACTCAGAACAGGGAAGCAAGGGGAGCAAGGTCTTAATAATATTGACTTTTCTAACACTTTGACATTTTTCTGCCTCCATCACTATCTGTCAGTCAGTAACACATACGGACAGGAACTGCCAGCACACATTTCTTCAGCCAGGCTGATGGCAGGCCCAGGTTTGCATGAGACACTGCACTTTCCATGCACCCCATGCTGCTCTCCTCTCACTGAGGGGGTCACTTGAACCATATTCGGTGCTCTATTTGCAAAGACAGGACCAGCTTCTATTTCCTCATGCAAAGAGCAGTACAAACTGTGAAATATGAATGGACAAACCTTGGCATGAGTTCAGAAGGAAATCTGCCCCAGGTACTCTCCGGCCTGGATGGGATCCCACATCCATCCCTGTGTCACTCTGGGCACCTCTTGCAGCCGTAGGCACTGCCCTCAGTGTATGGCTACTGAGCCACATATAACTCTGTAAAGGACAGAATTCTGAAGAGATTTGACAAGTTTTCTGGACCCCAAGTCTTTCTGCTCCATTTTACCTGACTTAGATGAAAAGAGCTCCAAAGCCACCACAGCCTGAGTGAGCTGCTCCAGTCTCCTGTATAAACCTGGTGTTAAGACACAGGCATTGCCTAAAACCCAAGTCACATTGTTTTCCCAGTGAAATCAGATTGAAAGAGCAAACTTGGATTATCTAACTAGAGTTAGGAGTGTACTTTATTTGGCAATGCTAGACCATCTGTGCTAGACCAAAGCTGTGCTAGACTAAGAAATTCCTGGTGTAAACTTTGAAAATGTAAATAATCCCACTTGTTACCTGTGAACCCTGTGGCACAGATTCTCTGTGAACCTGACTGGAATCATAGTGTCACTGGTTACACTGGAAGGAATCCAGTTCATGCAGTCCTTTGGGTTCTGACTTGGCTGTGTTCTAGTTTCAGGTTTTGGTTCCTGTCCCAGGGAGCAGATGGAGCTCCCCTCATTCCCACTGCATCTCCATGCTTGGACTCTGTCAAGGCTCTTCTCTAATCACCTCTGGATCACAACGGACTTCTGGGATGGTGTGTGGGGGCAGATGAGCATCCCCTTCCCAGAACTGGTATTTCTGGCTGCTAACATTCATTGCTCCAGGATCCTTCAGCCAAGGGGGGGAAGAACCTAAGGAATTTAGCTTCCTGTGAAATTGGAAAAGTGGCTAGACTAAACTCCGTAGGTCTTAGGTTCTCTATTTAGGAGAAACAAATCATACACTGTATGAAGAAGCAACACAAAAGTATTCCCTTCCTCAAGGGGATCTGCTCACTGGCTTAGGCAATGTGCATCACATGTTATTCACCACATTCATCACTGGCTCTTCACTGCAGTATCATCTCTTTTTTCATATACTCAGCCTGCATGATAGGTGTTTTCACTTCCTCTGACAAGTCAGGACTATTGATAGTTTTGCCATTTGCAAAGCCATAAAGTACTGACCTTTGTCAGCTCTCTTTGTGTCAGCTTCACAAAAGCATGGGAAACTTTATTTCTTTCATTTATTTCCTCCCATAAGCTGTCAGTGTGGCCCACTGTCCATTGTCTTTTCTAATGTGTCCCCTAAGGGTAAATATGACTCCAGATGAAAATAACATTTTGCTGAGGCTCCTAACTAGCCCTTTCTGTAAGGCTGTGCCTGATTTTGTCAAAAACAGTATCACTTTCTTCAGCAAGTATTTTTGAAAAGCAACAGCACCTCTGTATTTTCAAAGGTGAGCCAGCTCTAGCTGTGCTGCTGAGAAACTACAGCCTTTCTATTCTTCCACAGCCTCCAACAGTATAACAAATAATAAGGTTACCAGAGGGTATGCAGCTTAGTGTGTAAAAAAAACCCTAATCAGATATCTTTATTTCCCATAAACACTTACAGCTGCAGCTTCTCTGCCAAAAATAAAGGGTGGTTTTTCCAATGGGGTTGCTAAATTCAGTATCTCACTGGGAAATTTCAATGGAAGGGAGAGCAAAAGAGCATATGACTAATGAAAGCAAATCCCAGGAGGAGTCAAAGACCTATCTCAAAGTAGAAGCTACCTGTGCTGTTCTGAATTGGTGTTTTACTGTAGGGTAAGCAAGCGCTCACCCAGCAGCAAAGATATAACCTAAGAACAAATTTGTTTCCAAGAATTATAAAACTGATGCAGAGGTCTTTTTCTCTGAAATGTGAGTAAAGGCTATAAGTGATGTCACGTCATCAAGATGGGACAGACTAACTTACTCGTTTTCTCTTCTAAAGACAGGTCACATTTTCTGGGAATTATTGTTCATCATCAGGTTCCTGGGACTGCAGAGGCTCACCCAAATCACACTTATGAGGGGTTTCAAGCTTTCATCTCTACTTGTGATAATCAGACATGTACTTTCTGTCCCTTCTCATAGCAAAAACCTCCTGATGGAGTCTGTGTGAAAGGAGTATTTCAGCTCTGCAGGTAGCTCTGTCAGGACACAGGCAGCCAGAGAGAGCTGAGAGCTGTAAGACCTCTGGGAGAACAACCCAGTCACTCTGTTATCCCTGGTGCAGGTGCTGGATATATGAACTTTCTGATGAACACAGCAATTTTCAAAGGGAAAACACAGAGAGACTCAAATCCCTTGTCTGCCTCCTGCATCCATCTCACCCCACCCAAACATCAGTCATCTGGATGAAGCCGCAATGCAGTTGCCTATATAAAATCATTGACTTGGAGGGTCTGCAGGTTCTTTGAGGTCCTGTGCTGAGCTGTTGTGAGAGATCCAATCACTCAGCTTCCACTGTCTTCCCAGGCTTTGAATTTGGGGGAACTGCACCTTATTCTGGGAATCTGCTTTGCCTGGAAGCATGTGCCCTCAGTCTTGACAGGGCTAGCAAGCTGTTCACAGCATGCAGTTTCAAAAGCATATGGGCCAAAAGTCAATGAGACTTTTTTCCTGAGTAATAAGGCTGGGTTATCCAACATCAACATGCAGCTATTTCTGCAAATGTGTGACAACATGCCACAAACCTACAGAACAGTCTTCCCAAGAAATGCCACCAGTGCATTAGGCTGTCTGCCATGATATTCTGGGCTTATGAACAGCAGCAAGGCAGCCTGGGATCAACTCAAGAGCTGAAGCAAAAGCTAAGGTTTTCCTGTAAGCAACATTCTTCTCTAAATTAAAATCCTGATATTTTATACTATGGAAGTCAGTCTTGGAAAATGGGGGATTCGTCAAGGTAAGGAACAATTTAGTAGTTTAATTATGAGCCCTTTAATGTCTTTTCATAATCAGTTAATAAATACCTTAACAATAAAATTGAATTTAAGCTTTTAATAGGCTGTGTTGGATTGAACCTAAACAAAAGAATTAGCAGCTCCAGGCATTGTGCAATAACTTCTCACTGCTTGGTGCCAGGAGAAACAAAGCATTTCAAGTACATTTTTTTGTACCTCACTATAATAAACGCTTGTAATATTCCCCAATTTCTGGAGTGTAAGATGCAGATCTTATTTATCACAGTATGTGACACATCTGGCACATGGATCAGGAAACAACTGTTTTACTTCATTTCTGTCATCACCTTCCAACAGATTTCTTTCACATTCCAATTTGGACGAGAGAACTTGGACTTTCTCTCCATAAGTTCTCCATTAACAGTTTCACAGCAACGAGCACTATTGGTTCGTTCTCCTTCCACAGCAATTAGCTACACCAAGCTGCATATTTTGACTTTTACTACAAGCGAACATGTAAAATCGCTGGTATTTACTCCTACCTGCTCCCAATGCCTCCGAGGCAGGCAGAGCAGAGATATTTGCTGACTGTCATTGCCTCTCTTTAGTGCCTCTTTCAAGTGACATCTCTGCCTGGGCGCGTGTTGCCATTTTCTGCCACCTCCTGCTGCTGTTATGAGCATGTGTTTTATTTACAGTAGGGCTTTTGTTATGTCACTGAGTGTGTTTCACAGCTGAAGGGAGCGCTCTGTCTTCTGCTCGAGCAGGGGCGGGCATATCAAACTCGCCGAGATGGGAGCTTTGCAAGCTGCACAAACGACTGTGCACTAATAAAGCTTGAAAAGCTTGAATTACACTGGAACCCACAAAAATTTTCAAATTAAAATTCCATATTTAGAGGCCCCCTGTGGGCCATGATTTTATTTAGTTTAATCCCCTCTTGAGGCCAATTAGGTAGACACTCTTCTGCACATGCACACACTAGCACAAAAAAATAAATATATAAGACTAGTTAAAAAGGAGAGGGTAGTATATCACTCATCCATTCAAAGACTGAAATTCTTTTCCCTTCTGTTGTCCCTGAAAATAGCATGGCTGTCAGAAATCAATAAAAGTACATGCAAACAGTACTCATTTTTTATTTCTAGGCTGTGCTTTAACTTTCCCTTGCTGCTTTCTGCAACATCTAGTAAATTTTCACTGTCGCGTACTGTTTCACCAAATGTATAATAAACGCAAAACCTCCAGTGTTACTGGCAGAGAAGGGCTGGATGCCTTGTTTCTTAGCCTGGGAAGTAAAGAGGTGCTGTGAAAATAAATTCCTCAGGCAACTGATTGAAATTTATCATCGCTGCATAAAGTGCATGCAGGGGGTGGGATAAGGATGCACTCCACTATCCCTAGCTGAATCCCATTAAGTGCAATAGGTTTGTTCCAGCAGGGAGCCCAAAGAAATTGTGCCTGTATATGCATAAATAGAATTCACCCAACCCCACAATTTTTTAAGGTTTTTTGTATAAACTCTTGGGAAGGAGCCAGCTTTCTCACTGTCACTCTTTGCATCAGAAGTGCAAACTTTGTCTTCTCTGTACCAAGTGGCAGACACCACACGCCCCATATGAAAAAGGAGTTAATAAATGCATGCTGAAAGTATAAAAGAAGGTCAGAGGTGATGTTTAGGTAATGAGGATTTCTCCAAGTGGGGAAAACAAAAGAACAAAGTTGTCATAACTATTACAGCTGTCTAGAGCAAGGGAAAATAACAACTTGTGCTTTCACTAACAAAGTAGGTTAAGAGTTCAAAATTATATGTTCTTTGAGCTTTGTCAGATATTTAGCAACAAAAGCACCTTTCCCGGAGGTAACACACTTATGTTGAAGCACTTGCAGGAGAAGTTCTCTCCTGCCTAGTTGAAACAGCCCCTACAGTGTGCTCTGGACTGAGCAGCCTCCTGGCATGGATGGGGGGCTCAGGGCAGAGGTTTGCAGAGTGACTCCTGACATATTTTGGGAACAAACATGAGCTATGGCTAGGAGCTGCTGGCTGCTGGCATGCTACAGGGAGAGCAACCCCTGGAATGGAAAAGGAAAAGCCAGTTCATGAAATTCAGCAGCTCAACTGAATTTTCAGGATAAGCATATTTCTGATTATCCAAGGAAGTGCATGGGGTCTGTGCTCATATACAGTGGCTTAAATCTTTGAGAACAACATAATGAAAACAAGAGTTAAGGAAATGTGCCTGACATAAATGCAATTTTACGGCACTTGAAAAGAGATTAGGGTAAAAAGTCTATTTTGTTTTACAGGGGCTCTTATCCTGTGCTCATTGCTACGGCCTTGGAGCAGCATTTTGCTGCTCCCACATGTTGTTTATTCTCTCATCTGCCACACAGGGGCAATGCATCTGCAACAACTGTCACGTCTGGGCAGGCTCCCACTTTGCCTTTTTAGAGAGATTGCACAGAGGCATGAAGGGGAGCACTTCGGGAGCACTTCTGCCCTTACTCTTTGTTTGGGATTTATATTTGAGAAAGTCAGGTGGAAAAAAGGAAAGCTTATTAAACAAAGAAAAACCCCAAACACTGAAGCAAATTCAACTTTTTCTTCCGACCAAGGGTAAAGCTGCATGGGAGAATCCTTATTCAAGATATACATCAGGTACAAAAAACTCACCTAAAGGGAGTAATCTAAAAAGAATAAGGTTGTTATATCTGTGCAGATATTTTAAAGCATTCAAAATACATACACAGAAAATGTATATACCCATCTCTGGATTTAACTCAAAGTCTGGGAAAAGATGTCTCTTAAGCTCAAACTGATATATGGGCCAACTGAAGAAAGACATTTTGCTGCAAAAAATGGCATACCTCATCTGCACTAAATGAACAGGTTTCTTTAGATACTTGAGAGAAACTATACAACCCCTCTCTGTGTATATTTTCTTTGTATATGTATAAAGCACACATATCAGGAGCGCTAAACCCATCCAGCATAATTTTATGGCAACAATACAGTTTTATTTTGTTCAAAAACACAACAGACCTCACACTGCCTGTTAGAACTGCAAGAACTCAAAGGTTACAATTTACAGCCAAACACTGTGCTGGTGTGAAGGTCTGCCAGGATGCCTGGAGTGCTGCGTGGACACAGCTGTCACGCCTCTTGTGCTAATGGCAAGACTGTAACTCAGCTTATTTGCCTGATGTTTTGTGCGAGACACCTAATGATCACTGCAAAAAGAGTCTGTAGGACAACTGACTAGAAAAGACATTCCATCTGTAAGTTAGGGAGGCAGATATTTATTTTGTTCCATGGAGAATGCAAGCCCTAAGTCCTTACCCATCCCCCTCCCATGGAGAAATGGGCAGGAAGCTGCATGCTGAAATTCATTGAGTTTCCTCTACCCTGCATGTGTTATTCCCCTGTAGGGGAGAATGGGGCCCTTTATACCTCCATAGCTCTGGGCTCTTTGAGTAATGAAGGGAGCACATTTATTGGTACAAGGTTTGGTGTTTATTGATGCTACCCATTTTTCACCAGGTTTAGCACTCTGTGGGGAAGGCACAAGGACTTTCCAAAACACATTTTATAATGAAGCCATTTCAAGGTTTATGCGGTATAATACATTCAACTGTTAAATTGTAAATAAAAGTCACTGCCCAACACTAAGCTTCCTTCAAGACATTATAATCAGCTACATCTTTAATTAACTGATTTATAAGCAACTCTGTTGCATGTGTTACATGCACACGTTCCTTGTCTGGCAGAGGCATCACGCAAAATCATCCTTCTAGAAGGGGTTGTGGGCTTAACCCGCCACCGCCTCTCTGTCCGGTAAGGGATGCCCTGGGCTGCCGGGTGTGCTGTGTCCCCATGCCCTCCCCAGCCGCTGCGCTCCCTCTTGTGGCTGCACAGACCCCAAGGAAACCCCACAGCACGGGGGATTTACTCCCAGAGAGAGGCCGGGAATACAACACAGCTCCGGATACACGGAGGAAAGGTGTTTCAGGAGGCAAAAGTACATGCGTATGCATGAAAGACTAGGCACCCCCACCCCACACCAGATATTTCCCAGAGTGTGTTCCTAACATAAATCTGGGAAATTACCTTGCTGTGTGTAAAAATCTTGTGCTGTAGTTTAACGGAGGAGACCCTGTTGCTCATGGCCCGGCCGGGACCCCCTCGCACACCCAGCAGAGCTCCCCGGCTCTCCTTGAGGCCGTGCAGAGGGGTCCACCCAACGAGGCATGAGGCGTATTAACCATTTCCAAAATCCTCTATCCAGTATTGATTTAGCAGTCTGGCCCTGGCAAACACTGCTAGCACAAGGCAGGCTTACAGGAGTAATTGTTCTGCCCCCATCCGCCTTTTGCCTGCCAGCTTAGCACTGCCTGTTCAAAGGCCAGTCATGTACTCCAACTATTTACTTAGTGTTATTTTCCACCAAAAAGGAAACCCTCTAATGAAGGAATAAATTAATAAAAAATACCATCTCAGATTAAGGCTAAGAAACAGGTATCCCATCAGTTTTAACTAGTAAATCAAAAATCCCCAAAGATGATGAAATAGC
Organism: Orthonyx spaldingii; assembly: GCA_013397795.1. Lineage (NCBI taxonomy): Eukaryota > Metazoa > Chordata > Aves > Passeriformes > Orthonychidae > Orthonyx > Orthonyx spaldingii. The sequence goes on from VZTJ01005843.1 coordinate 20,745, forward strand.
TCTTTTTTTTTCTGACAGCACACCCAGATCAAACACTTCTCATGGCAAGACAGAAATTCGCAGTGGGAAGCTCTCCTTTGCGGAGATTCATTTGCTATCTGGTATTGATGTGCTACTTAATTCATTGATCCACAGAGGAATGAGAACCTGAAGGCAGCACAAACTTCATTCTGCATAGGTTCTTTCAAAGAAAAGGGTTTTAGCTCCTCTTTTTTCTTGTAACTATTTCTGAAAATGGGCGTCACTGTCGTGTTCTTGCTGTATTGTCATGGTATAAAAAATTCCAGGTCAGTTTAAACTTGACAGCCTGATACTAGGGCTGCAAAATAGGTCTTACTCTCTAGCCCATTCCTGTTGCTTACTTTGTTGGTACAAAATCTGCAGATGTTCATTTAAAGAAATAAATTAAATAGCTTGCATGTAAACATGATCTCTAGTTCTTATTCTTACTTTTAAAATCAAAAAATCATTTTAATGATCATTTTAATCATTTTAATCATTTTAATGGAAAGGTGTTAAGGGGACAACCCATGTAAGACACATAGAGAATGGGTTAATACTTTCCCTTTTTTTTTACCATTTTAGTGTTGTTCAGAGATTACAAATCCATGCATATGAAGCTTACAGCACAGTACAAGGGATCCCATAAAAGAGACATGTGAGGATAAAGAATGGAGACTTCCACTATGGCTCTGTCCTCCACAATTTTCATAGGGAGTTTAGTTAAATCTATGAAAGTCTCATGCTGTTATTTGGGATATTATGTTTTCCCTTAATCACCCAGACAGTATTGACATCTCTCCTTTTCTTATTTGGGAGCAAGGACAGGTGTCACAATAAGAGTTGTCTCCCTCAAAACTGATTAACTCCTCAGTAAGAAGAAAATGCACAAAATGTGCACTCTTTTCCCATTGCAGGAACTAGGTGTCAGTAAGATCAAGGGATACATCCTTTCTCCTATCTTCCTACACTTCAGGCAAGTAAAAGTGATGAGAATCTAGCCTGGTTGAAAAATCATACCACTGCAGGAGCCTGGCTATCACCCGAGCACTGTCTCTCAATTTGCAAGATCACAACAGGGAACTCACCCTCACACCAGTTGTGGAGCTTGCAAAGACAAGGATCTCTGCAGCTTTTATTTATCCCTGTGCTCAGTGACCATGCAAATACTGGCCATCTGGCCTCAAAACAATGCCACTGTAGAAAAGCAACCTGTAAACAGCATATTACATTTCTTGCAAACTACAATTCAACAAACAGAAGATGCAATTCAACACAGAACTGAGCAGCAGATGGACACCAAGAACATGGATACTGTAATATAATTCTTTGTATTCTTGACATCACAAAAACATGGATGGACTTTGTACAATTTGTGACCTTGACGTGTTCAGGATGTCAGTAATCTTGGGTGCTGGGCAGAGGACACCACTCCTACTCCTGCATGCCTGAAATCTCTGGATGGTGAGGACTCAGAGAGGAGGAAACCAAGGAGAAATCTTACAATAATATGAACTAATGGCTCCCATTTGCCTCTTTTCTGCCAGCAGTATATTAAATCTCTGAACACAAGCAAAATGTCTAAGAAATATTTTTTTTTGTAATTGTCGGCCCTTCTCTTGGTGTCCAATGATCATTATGAATTGAAAGTCCAACATATGTTTGCTTAAAAATATATCAGGAAATGGTATGATCTCCGCCCATCTTCAGTGGGATTTCAGGACTATTTATCGCCGTGATTCTGCTCCCAATTCAGTGAGGGGTAGTTTTTCATTTATTTGAGCAAGGACAATGTTAGGTCTATACTGAGATTTTTAAGGGAGAAAAAAATTGCTGATTACAACAAGATCCAGACAATAATAGTATCACTTTCTTATATTTAAAGCAATCAAGCAAATATAAAACAAGCAACAAAAAACTGACAAAAAAAAAAGAGAGTTCATTCTAAGTTCAGTTCATTAAGAGTTGTAGTTTGATACTGTTGATTTCCCCTGAGTTCAATAAAGACAAACTCACAAAAAAAGTAACATAGCTATAAGACATTAATGGAGAAAGGTAATAATGAGATCTGACTTTATCTAATAAGTGAATAGGGCCAGCAATAGAACTTCATCTCCTGAAGTCATCAAACTGCTGCCAATCATAATGCTACATGTAAAACTTCAGATGCTGCAGTGATGCTGCACCTTTAAATTAGCAGGTTATCAAGGGCAAAGGATTATCTTCACACATACGCTTAGCACATTGAGGAGTGGTTTTTGTCTGAGATCAAATTTCCTACATGGAAGTTCCTACATGCAAGAAGAGGCTCAGAGTTCCTGCCGTACTCCATGGAGATCCTAGTACAGTTGGAGAAGCCTCAGCAGTGATTCATCTCATCCTTACCTTGGCACTGAAAGATCAGTCCCATTGTCTAACATAGCTGTCTAGTATCACTTGAGACACTGCATGGTATCCAAGACACCCCCACGGGGCTAGCAGATGTGGCATGGGACCCTGGGGATAACCATGTCTGTCTTAAGCAGAATCTGAAAGCTGACAGGTTATCTGTGGGCAATTCAAGCACCACTAAGTGCCTAAACTTAACCAACAGACTCCCTTTACTGGCCCCCATGAGGACACCTAACTGTAAATGATCAAGTTAAGGTGTCTTATTCTTGGACATAATTCCACCAAAGTCAGATGGAAACACCAGAGGTCCAAAAGTAAATTAATAACCCTAGCAATATCCCATTTCTGAATGCACAATAATTTGGTCCTTCCCTTTAGCAGGCTGTAGGTAAACAAGTAAAACAATCCAGACGCTATAGTATTTGCAACCACCTTGGTGAGTATCTTGTCCCAGTCACAAAAAAAAATCCTCAACAGACCCAGCTCTTCACAATCTGCACTAAATGCTTATTATTTGGGGAGTAAAAAGTAAATTGATATAACATGAAGAAAGTTGATATAGCTGAAAAAAAAGAACTCCAGTTTCAGCAAAATCTTTGATACTCTCCACTTCTATCAGCAATCTGAGTCGACATCATTCCTCTGACCACACATTCTCAATACCTTAGTGAAAAGAGCATAATATCTCAGTTCAGTTTCCAAAAGATTAATATAAACATAATCTATGGGCACTTTTGGTGGCAGATGCCAAATACGATTTGTGTTTGGGAAATTACTCTTGCTTCTACCATCACTGTTCCCTTCAAACCAAATTGGAAGCAGATTGCCCCCATCTGGAATGCCCACAATGGAAGAGATGCTTCTGCCATTCCTGCTCCACACACAAATGAAGGACTAGCACTTCTCATCATAGCATAACACTGAAGAATATGCCGATTTTAAGGATAAAAGCTGTGGGAATCCATAGGGTTTGAAAGATACCATTGTAAATACCTTTGCAAATAGTCAACAGAAGCCATCTTTGGCATACGAAGCCCTTGAGTGGGCAAGTGCATGGAGCTGGGATGTGTTTCTGAGAGGTGTCACATAGGCTTCACCTGACATGCTCAACTCCAGGTACCTGGTTTTGGCCTTGCTCAAAGGCTTAGGGATGATTCTTGGATTTTATATTCATGTACATATGCAAGAACAAGACACAATACTGAAACATGAATCAAACTATAAGACTATCTGAAGGAATTAAGTAAGGATTACTAGACCAACATTGTCCATATGTTTGAAAAACAGACACCCACATTTGGACAAAATACACACCTGACATAAATACTTCATCTAAAATATACCCTGAATCAGTACTCATCGACAATTAAGAAAATGTGCAATATTTCTTTCCAAAAAATGGAAAATGATCTTAAAAGAAGCATCAACATCCATGAGAAAATTTTTGCAAATCTGGTAAGCATGTATTGCATTGCAGAAGATAAAGACTATCTGTAAAGTAAACCTATTAATCTTTAAATTTAACCACTAGCCTAAGGAATCCATGCAGCATCAGATGTAAATTTAGTGGTGATATGGATGGCATGAGTGAAATATTTCGCTAGTGACATCTTGGAAATACTCTCACATGAACTAAAATTTAATATATTATGGAGAATAAAGTCTTTTGCACTTTAACAGCCTGATCCAAGCCCTGAAGACAAAAGAAATATTCCCATTCACTTGTGAATGCTGGACCAGATTGATACAGAGAAAATAACAGACCATATGTTTCTGATTCCACTGGTCTTTTGGTGGTGAAGAACAGACACTTCTCTGACTAAGGAAGTACTAGGACTCTCAAAGAGAGCAATCCCTGATTTACTCTGTTCTGGGAGGAGAGTGAGCCCTGCCCTTGAGTGCGTGCCTTCTTAACTCCTTAACACATGGCAGTAAGTAAATCCTGCAGAAAAGCTGCTGAACTCACACATGCAGTAACTTCTAAAGTAAACTTCATGGCTGCCAAAAACTGTATGAGAAGACAGAAATAACTTACAATATGGCAGGTGTTACAGTGCAATAAGGGCATATCTTAGGTACATTATAAAACACAGACTGAAGTGGTTCCAGGATCTAAGAGTTATTACGATACAGACTGTGAGGTTGCTATTTAGATTAAATTCCTCCTACTATGTCTTCAAACCAATTTTTTTCCCCTTATTTGTGCCATTCACCACATTTAGATGCCACCATCTTGGATTTCCTTCTCTGAAAAGGAAATCCCCACTTCTCAGCACGAAACCTGAAAAGCTTTCAGTCTTAGAAGGAGCTGCTGAGCCTACATCCTACGGCCAGGTAACCTAAGCCGTGTGGAAATACAAACTGTTCACAACCTTCAAGACCTTCACCGTGGGCCAAGCTCAGGACCTAAGCCAGCACCGTTAATACCTCAAGCTGCAGATAGCACCAGTCAGTGGGAAAGTAGGAAGTTAAGGAAGTGGGAAGCATTGCCAAAGCACCAAAGAGTATGTGTGCATTAAAGCACCACCCTTGGAAAAGAAATGCTCACATTAATTCTGCACATGCCAGTACATCTCCATGACAATGTTGATCCAGGAGACGCTGACTTTGTCCTGCGAGCAGGATGCTGCCTCCCAGTTAACCAGATCTGTCTCCAGTGGAGTGCTGCCCCCTGACTAATGATCCATGTTTCCCAGCCCACTGCTGCATCATTCCTGTGCAGCAACACAGACTCCACCAAGTTGGCATGCCCTCGGTGCCTGTGGAAAGCACATCTCTAAGTAGGGCACATGCTCTGCATTCCCAAAAATCTAGGTTTTGGGGGAAGTCTTGAGTCAATTGAGAGGGACTTCACAGCTCGAGTCTGACTTTTTGGCCCTTTGAAAAATCTCACACTAGATCTTACAAAACTGGCAGTATTCATGAGAGTATAAATTAGGACTTCAAAAAGAATTCCTCCAAGAAAAAACCCCAGCCTTTCATCAAGCCAAGGCTCCATTCTGCAACAGAAAAAACCAGAAGCCAGGACCCTATTGCCTCATCTCTAATGTAAAACAAGAAGAGCTTTGGAAAGAGCTGCAAGCAGGATTTTGCTTCACAGGAGGAAATCCAAGATGGTGACTGCAAAGTGACAAATTCCTGCTTGTGCTGTTTAATTTCTGCTGAACCCAATAAGGTTGTTTAATGAGCCTGGCATTAGTATAAAATGGTCTCTTGCACCCACATGGCCTCATGTTTTTTGGATCAGTAGCACAGGTATCATGAGTAACACTCTTCAGTTTTCCTAGAAGGTAATAAGAATATGGAGTGATAAAGCAAAAGTTTTCTTCTTAAACATGGAGCTAGTCTCCAATTTATACAATTTTTTTTCCACTTGTTGATAGCAAAACTGTAGACCTTATTCAGATCTGCAGGTTTGTCGGTTTGGTTTGTTTTATTTCTCATGGAAGCAGAACTGTTTCCCCTCCCACCACATCCCCAAATGAATGCAAGGTGGTTACTCCACAGGGCTTGTTTGGGGAGGAAGGCTGTTTGTTTTTTGAACCCACTAAGTTTGTCATTCCTTCTATGGTGCTAACCCCTCCTTTTTGCTAGAGATTCTTATTGGCACCTTTCTTCTGTCAGAGATCTGTTCTGTTTGGTCTCTCCTCACACGTTTTTCACGTTGCAATGCAGCACATCACATAACAGCTGGACCATGGAGCAGAGACTCAACTAGCACTGAAGGGTGGCTCCCTTCTCATCCAGCATTTCAGCTTTGTTTGGCTTGTGATCAGTAGCCATTGACTCCCTAACACAGAGATGGACTCTCTTATGCTCCTTCTGCCCTACCCACCTTTTCTAAATCCTCTACTGTGGCAAAAAAACCTACTTTGAAAGGTATTTGGAAGCTTTTTGATTTCAACATTTTTAAAGGTGTCAGGCTGGGAATTTCCCCAAAAATAGCAATAGTTAAGTTAGCTAGGTATCATGTTTCAAATGTTTGTTATACTTTTTAAGGGGTTTTTTTCCGTTCTTCTGAAATGTGCTAGAAACATGGGGTTTCTGTTCTATGCCGTGGTTCCCCTCACTTTTATTGTCCTGTTTTCAGTAGGAACAGTGTTTTAGGAAGACAGGAAAGAGGCAGAGCAAATAGTAAGCACAAATCAGGGACAATTTCCTTGTTCTTCCCTTAAAAAAAGTCTCCTTTATTTTCTGTAGTGAATAGCTAAAAGCATCCTAAGTCCCATTCCAGCTGGGCAACAGATATATCTGAAAGTGTGACAACCTGTTCAACTTAGTGGGACTTTATCTTTTACTTAGACACTAAAAGACAAGTGTTTGCCCCACGCCTGCAAGCAGCTACATACAGATGGTGATTCACTGAACTCACCCAGGAGAGTTAGAACTGCAAAGCATACACTAAATTCATTTGGGAGTATAAACTCCTTCTAACTTCCTTCTAATTTTCCTTCTAGTTTTCACTCATCCTGGGCAATATTTGCCCTTAGTGAGCTTCACAAGTCAAATCAGGCAAGGAGGACACTGCTTATTTTTCAACTCCAAGTGATGAAGGGTGGAGAAAGGATTTGTCATCACACTAAGTTTTGGGAAGGGCTTTGGGTCCCAAACATTGTAGTCAGTGGAGAGAGATGGCAACTCCCATCTCAAATTGCAGGTATGTGAAAGCACTCTTTGGAAAAGTTCTTTTCTCTCTCCATGACTTTGGAAAGAACCCAGGTGATGAAGACAGATATAGATAGACAACAGCTGTAGGAAAGAAAAAGCTTCTTTTTTTTTTGTTTTTTTTTTAATCAGTCATTGCTGTACAGAGGGAAAAGCTCATGCACACACACAGACGCAGAGTCCCCATTGGACAGAGAACAAGAATTACATCCCATGAAGTGCAAAAAACCTCTGTGAGACCTGGAGTCAGACCAATACTTAAATGTGCTACAAGTACATACATAGTTATATGTTTTACACAGCAAATATATAAATGCTTGCACAGCATCAGGTACATAACTTAGTTTACATTCATGCTACTACAGTGTTTTTAGAATAAACTTGTGTCCTTGCACACCAGCCATATGCATGTCAGGAAAACTGTGACTCAGTTTAGTTTGGTGCAACTTACACTGAACACGTGTTTAGGGAACTATTGTAGGAGGAGGACGAGCCTTATATTCCAGGCTAAGGCTGGGATTATGTGGCATCTGAATTGGCAGGTCTGGGGCATTAACTGACATTGCATATCAGGTTAGGTTAATAATCTACCATTTGGTTCTGCTTGAGCAGATCTGTGTGCCCAAACTAGGGATCAGTTGACAAACGCAGAGTCTCAGGGGAAAAGGATTAGTTGCTCTGTGATCAGCAGGATGGCACTTGCACCATGAGACGTCCAGACCTAACGCACAGACCTGCTGTGAATCAGAAGCTACATCTGGAAAGCAGCAATACAAATCCAACTCTCCAGGGATGCCCATGGCAATGAAAGCAGGCTTGGATGACAAAATGACAGATACTGGCAACTTGGATGAGATATTATCAGAATGGGAGAAAAACTTAAAGGATGTAAAAATACCTGCTTTTTTTAACAAGATGCCCCAAGAGACTGGGAAGACTTTCCCTCACTCCAAACAAGTCGGGAATTACCTAGTAGGCAAAATGATCAACAAGGGCTCCTTTGCCAAGGTGATGGAGGGATTGCACATCCCCACAGGGGAGAAGGTAAGCTCATAAAAAGAGGGTAACGCACACTAGGAATCGCAAGTAACCTCACACTAATTTGCAGCAGAAAATTTCAGACAATTTAATCTGAAAACCACAATCTACTTAGTGAATTATCCTCTGAACCTTGTCCTCATAAATTAACCTCATAAATTTTGTTTATTGCTCATGTATAATAAATCACATGTGTGAATACGTATTGAGTGCGACTATTTTCACAATTATAAAATATAGACAACAAAGACATCCTTCTGCTGAATGAGAGAAGGGTGCTGGCATAAAGTCAATTTCAAATCTGCTTTGCCTAATAATTCTCATTGAACAATTAGTGCTGTGCATCTGATCTTTAAAGTTACGGACAATGCTTAGTGAAAAGCCAGCCACTCCAACAGCAAGTATTTATATGGCAGGACACAGCTAGTATCTGTTATCTCTAGCTTAGATGGGCTAAAATAACATACCACTAGACATAAGTGTGGAAAGGTGAGTTACTCTCAAGTGACTTTTTGAATTTTAATTTTCTTGTGCCTTCAGTAGCTTCACTGTCTGACTAGTTCCCCAAAATACAAAGAGTCCAATCCCAGCCCATAATAGCCAGTACCTGGAATGGCTTTTGGACTCAGTCTGAAGGGACCATGTTAGAAAAAAAATGTGGTATGCTGCAGATGCAATTACCTGCCAAGCATGTAGGGATTTTTCATTTCAGAATATTTCATATGCAGTGAGAGGGAGAGATGTGACAGATTTCAGCCTTCTTGTTTTGACATTCAAGATAAATAAAAAGCACAGTCTTCCACCAGGAATGTCTCCCTCTGTGATACTGATTATCAACACTGTGTCAAAAAAAGCCTCTCCCCCATGTCAGCTTACTCTGTACCCTTCTGAAAACTAATCCAGGTTGCAAAGCTTGTTGCTAATTTGCAAATATCCTGCCATTTAGGTAGCTATAAAAGTCATTGACAAGAGGAAAGCCAAGCAGGATTACTATGTTTTAAAGAACATGAAGCGTGAGCCACAGATACACCAGATGATTAAGCACCCCAACGTTGTTCGGCTATATGAGACCTTGGAGACTGACAACTCCTATTACATGGTGATGGAGCTGTGCCTCGGTGGGGACCTCCTGGACAGAATTTGTGACAAAAAGAGGCTGGTGGAACAGGAAGTAAGGAGATACACCAGGCAAATTCTGTCTGCTGTAGACCACCTACATTGCCAGGGGATTGTTCACAGGTAAGATGTTTCTCCTCCTTCAAACAGCAAGAAAAAAAGTGTGCAAGAATATAGAGTGCTCTTCTTCACCAAAAGCATTTCTTTATTTTTCTGTCATAAAAACAAGGATTGCAAAGAAGACTATGTTCTCTCAGCTCATATTAATAAAGCATTGTATTCTCAGTAGTGGTTACCACTGTAATAGGTTGTTATGAATTCCTTGGTCAGTAAAGTAGCAAAGATACTCATCCCAGGCATGAAAGCTGATGAACACAACAAACCAATACTGTGCCACAATTATCTCAGAATTAGTTCATGACAAATGTGTATCTAATTCAAATAGTTCAGTGTGGTTATGCATATAAATATTGTTGTCCTTTGGTTAGCCACAACATATTTAAAGAACCATACGTCACTTAGAACAGAAAACTGAGAAATCACAGCCCATCGCTTGTCAAGAGGACAAGTCCTGCAGATCTGGGTCTGTGACAGGTCACTGACTCTCCCTGTTGGCTTTTGCATTACAAGGACAGATCACAATTTCAGTCACTGCTAGAGGAACCTCAGCAGCCCATGCAAGGAGAGCTGGTCTTCCCCACTATCAGGGATCTTGGCAAATATGCCAAGAGCAGTAGAATAAGACTTCCATGTTAGGTGGACGAATAGGCAAGAAACAGTTTTTCCCACCATTTTTCTCTTTTAGTTAATGATTCACAGTCAATCAGATTCTTAATTTTAAATGCTAAACTCACTCACCAAGAAAACCCGCAGGACCTAACAAATAATCCAGTTCACTCCATCGTTACAGCAACCATGAAACAAATAAGCTGTAAATGTGATGCTTCAGCATTTACAAGCGCTTTGTGACTTGAAATGCTTGCAATCCAGCATTTCATTATATTGGATTTGTCAATTAGTAAGGAATGGACAAGAAAGAAATAGCCAGTATCTGACCTAGAGAATTTAAACGAACAACAAAAACATAAAAACACCAGAAAATAAACCCAAGGGGCTTCACCCATTTAGTCCAAGCTGACATCCCTGCCTTGCTGGTTCCCTAACTAATGTATTTTACAGCATTTCTTCAGTGCTTACGATCATAACATTTATGTTCTTCCCATGACAACATTCACCATTAATTTCTCAAGTCCTGTTCCCATCTTTTTGTTTGGAATAATTCTTCCCAGTGAGCTGGAGAGCAGCCTGACTTCTTACCCTACTTCTTTCTTCTTCTGTTTTTCATGCTTTGCTGGAAAAGCTTTGTAAGAGAGAAGAATTTTGCTGCACACCCTGAGAGCAGCCAGGTACAAAGTGGTGTGAGCTCCTCTGGTGACTTGATTTACTATGAAACTGCCCTAACCAAAGGAAAATGCATTCCTGGCTCTCAAGCACTTTGTCATAGGCTTTATGAAGTTGCATGGTCTGGCAGGAGCCCAGTCACAGGTGTAGGTTCGGTCAGCAGTACTTCAGCTTGTGACCTGCTGCTAGCTTTGAGATTCAGAGCTGTGGCCTTGACCTCTTACCAGAAGCAGATGGGGAAGGATCTGGAAGGACTTCCCTGCTCAGCTCCAGCTGCAGTGATTTAGTACAACTCACTGCAGAGGTTAAACCAATGAGGATAATTGTGGGTGTATCCTCTTCTGAAAAGAAGGCATCAATGTTTCCAGAAAGATGAGCAAAGAAGTAGGAAAGTTACCTCACAAATCCAGTCTGGTTTTCGCATTTAAACACTGAGCGAAGCTCAACCCCTTGCATTTCTTTAACACAAGGAAAGGAGGGTTCCCAAGCTGCCTGTTGGGAACAGCTGCTGATCCAGAGGGACGATCCTGGTAGAATGACACCAGTTATGAGTCCATGAAATGGATAATTGTGTGCCAGTGCTTGGGTCTATGCCAAGAATGGAGGTGTCTGGTAATTGTAAGGTCTCATCCCTAAGCTCATCACTTAGGAATGTGCTAATTTAATTTACTTCTCTCAAGAGTGTCTTATAGGCATTCCTGATTTTTAACCCTGCATATATCTCAGAAAAACAATATTTTCTACTGTCTTAATAATATAGTTGATGAAAAAATGGCCAAATTTGTAATTGTTTTTAGTCTAAATTGATATATCTCAATAGAAATTCGACACTATGTTCAGACAGCTATTTGGTTTCTTAAGCTTTATTTCTCCAATTCATCACTAAAATCAGCACTAATCCAAAAAATCCTTATAGGTTACATTAAGTTTGAGCCTACAGTTCACAGTAAAGGTAGTAACCTTTCTTGTCCATGCAAGATCACAGTTGGTCTTTTGCCACAGTTGCCAAAATGACCCAGAAGACGGAGTATTGACTCACTTAGTCTCCCAGCATTTTACTGTGCCAGCTATAAGGAGGCTCAGGCACAAGATCAGGCTCAACATCTCCACAAGCTAACACTCATCAGCTGAGTTCTGCTTACTATCCCTGTGCCTGCTCTGGACATGGCCAAGTGGTGAGGTAATGGATCTGAGCTTAGAAACCTCAAATAAAGACGTATAAGCCAAATCCCATTGCCTTGCAACTGGATTGGGACAGCGCATGCGCACAGTCAGCCACCTACCCCCACCGCTGGCGCACGCAAGGTGACAGTAACTTACTTGTATGCACAGTTCCTAATTTTTCCTGGCTGTTTTTCCTGGATGTTTTCCCTTCTCTCATATAAAAATGTCATATTTCCCTTTGAATCCCTACTGAACCAAAGTCCTGGAGAAACATCACAAGTTGCCCTCTAGGATCTCTCTCTCTCTCCCCCTGAAGTCCCCATGGGAATGAAGGGGGGAAAAATAATGGTGTTGCTTAAATTCACAACATTCCTTGGAAAGTTTCCTTTGGGAAAAAAATGAACATGATGTATCTTTGATGTAAGATAACTTCTGGCATTATGTGAACTGTCATAGTGATCATTATCAGGTTTTTCAAGCAAGAAAGTCTACATTTTGATTAACTCTGTGAGCAGTCAGCTCAGTCCACAGAACAGCAGTTGTGGCACTCCAATATAACATTATTTAATAGCAGTGAGTAAAAGTCATCAGAGTGCACTGTGGGGTGCTAAATCTGATAGAAATGTCAGATTTGCAGTAGCCTGAAACACAAATAGTTTTAAACCACAGCATTTCAGGGTTATGACACAGGCAGGCTACGAACACACCTTAAATCTACCTCCCCTCCAGCTTTTGGGCACTGGCTAATTTGCCACTCCAGAAAACATGCTATTCAAATTAAATCTTATTAAAAAGAATTGATTAAAACCATCCCCATTCCCATTCCCAGCCTGGGTCAGCAGAGGGTTTTAAATACAATTGCTGTCCCATCCAGAGCCACAGAGTTAAAAGGATGCTCCCCTAAACTCACCCATCATGACCACCTCCAGACTTCATCCCCTGCAGCAATGCAGTGCTGTTCATGCAGCACCACGTTGTCCGTCCAGCCCTTTTTCCTTGTTTCCATCACTCTTTCTGGTTTGTCCTCCTGTGCTCTCCAAGGACTCTCCAAGAGCTGACAAAAGCACTTCACAACTTCAGAGCAGGTGGGAGGGAAATCCATGTTCCTGGAGCTGTTTCTGGAACTTGTTCTGTCACCCTCCATGGCCCCAGCAGAGCTCAGGGAAGCCCCCAGGAACAGGCTTTGGTGGGACTTAGCAGAGCATCGCAGGCTCTTGGACTGGCTCCCAACTCTGAAATTACACTGGCTGAGGATTCCTCTAGGCTGAAAAAGATTTCAGTTGCCACTTCAGGCACTCCCCACAGTGGGGCATTATTCTGGCTTTTGTTTGTAATTTGGAAATATGCAAATATTCACACCAGTAGCAATACCTGAGCCAGCATTTTTCTTGCAGCTTGAATTACATTCTCCTGGCAGGGGGTGGCTGATACTGGTTGACTCTGTTTACATAAACATCACTGAAGATGTCTCACTTTCAGGGTAGCTGTCCCCAACACAGCTTTGGTACAAGCAAGGCAAATCTCACTTTCCAGTTTCCCTCTCATCCTTCACATCTCCCAGGCACGATTTACTCACAAAGAAATCAGACATATTCAGCAGTGCTGAGTACATCAAAAAAAGCCAAAAGGACTCTGGTACAATATGTGCAACACTTTTACTCAAAAGCAGAAATAAATTCAATTCATTAAAAAAAAAATCTAAATCAGTAGAACAGATAATTCCTAAAATTAGTAGTCTACCTAAAATGTATATTCATAAAATATTCCTTGAAATACAGAAAATTTCCATTTTCTGACTGAAAACTTCAGGGAGGAATAAGGTTATTGTTACAATTGTAGGCAGAGCTTTGCAGAACTATTGTTATAATTTCAATTAGATTTTGCCAAAAACTATCTGCAAATGGTTAGCTGGGACACCAAGCATTCTAAAGTTGGCTTTCTGTCTTAATTTCAGGGACCTAAAAATTGAAAATTTTCTTCTTGATGAGAACAACAACATCAAAATCATTGGTAGGTACACCACTATCTGTGAAGCTTGTTTTCTGCTTTTTTTGTGTGTGTGCAGCTTTCAGTGACAGTTAAGCTACTATTCAAACACCATACTTGATGAGTGAGCTTATGATTATTCAATAAATATATTTGAGCTTTTAGAATACATAAAAGTTATGAAGTATAACTTAACAGCTTGTTTATTTGAACTGATACATATTTTTAAGAGAACAAGGAAAACAATTTTGCCTATTGTATTCCCTTGTGTATTGCTGGAGAAGCAGAAACAATTACAGCTTTTTATCTGTAGAAAACTGTTCCTAGCAGAAGTGATTTGTAGACAAAGAAATAAATCTTCTGGGGTGAAACACAGGTATGGGCACATTAGTTTCTGTTGAGTCATTACTTCAACTAGAGACCTCATCATTTGGTATGTGTTAAAAAAAAAAAAAAAGACTGGTTTGGTCACTACCAGAAATCTTGTTAGGGCTGTGAAGCAAACATTTATAAAAATGAGAGAATTTGCACCAAGCAGTTAACACAGCTCAGAGAAACATTAATTTTATTCTATGGAAACCTCACAGAAAAATCCCCACAAGGGATACTAAATCTTAGAGAAGCCACATGTTTAACCCAGTGTTTCCCAAACTTTTAAAAGCTTAACACCTCTGAGAAAAAAAGGCACCAACTCTTCACCCCTGTTTTATAGCCAGCCAGTCCTTTACAATCACGCCTTTCTCTTTCCTCCCCCTTGCACACATGCACATATACAGAGAAAAAGGCTTTAGTTAGCACTTTTCCCACCACATGTAAAGCACACAGAGCTGAGTCCAATGTCATAGCTCATTAAGCCATCTTAATGTGGTTGTGCTGTTAAGCTCATGCAGTCAACAGAGGCAAACCAAAATAGTTAAACCTAAACCAACCAAACCATGTCTGTGGCTGGGTAACTTCACTGTGAGTCCCCTGCTAATTCATGGCATCTTTAATCAAACCCAAACTGGCATCCACAGCTGAGACATCAATAGATGCTACAACTAGCTGCTAGTTTTGTCTTTCTCCTATTTTCAGACAACTGGTAAAGTAATTTGAAAAGAGACTAAAACTTCTTTGCCTTTGGCTTTGTGACCATCAGATTTTGGCCTGAGCAATACTGCAAGGTTTGAGGGTCTCTCCCGGGAGCTGTTACATACGCAGTGTGGAAGTCCAGCTTATGCTGCCCCAGAACTCCTCGCTCATAAGAAATATGGTCCAAAGGTAGACGTCTGGTCCATGTAAGTAGATCTAAAAATGCACTTTTTGAAACACTCTCAGCACTGAATGATTTAGATAAGACTGATATAAATGCGTTGGTGGCATTCAGCTTTGGGGCATTAAAGGCAAAAGCAGAGATATATCAGGGAAGGGTTGCCAGAAAAACATCTTGAAAGGTGCCTTCATTGCAAAACACTGGAGAGAAAAAGGAATGATCAATACACTTGCCGTTATGAAGAAACCCTGTGCCAAGAGAAGCCAGCAGAAGGTAGGGTATCTGCATATAGGAACCTGTGCTGAAAAGTCAGAGAAAGAACTTGTACATATCAACCCCCTCAAATGAACCACCCTACTCTCCTGTCCTGGCAGGCAGTTTCAGCTGACAGCTGAGTAACTTCTGTCAAAATCGGACTCCTTGAAAGCCCTGGACTGACAAATGGGCATTTTCTGTCTAAGGCATATTTTGCCAAAAGAAGAAATCTGTACAGAAAAATTGAGTCTCGGGGACACACAGGCCAAAGCTGTGGCTATAACATAGCTATGAGACCTTCACCCATACCTTAGCAAGGCACTTTATACTGAATTATGATAATAATGTGGAGTTATTTTCTGTCATGGGTGGCACAAACCTTCATGGAGTCCGTTTTCCTTTCTTATTACATCCACAGGATACATGTCCTGTAATAAGCAAGAATGCAGAAGGTGCCAGGTGAAGAGCAGTTTTTCACATAAAGTATTTTAGACTTTTCAAATGCATTTGCAGTTCTAGCAGCCAAGTTATGGGGTTTTTTTGCTTTTTTTTTCCCTAGGTGAAGCTGGGAAAATGGTAATATATTAAGTTGATTTTTCTATTCTTTAATCTTCATGAATCTGGACAGGAGAAGAGCTCTCCATGTCCATCAGATGACCAAAGGCAGTTCATATTTATCTGTATATATATATATATATGCCAGTGTATCAGCTTCTTCTCAGCTTTTTGATTGTAACCAGATGTCTGGGTCTCCACCTGTGAGACCTGTTTTAAGCCAGTTTCTAGAAGGTATGATTCAGGGCATGGCAAGTGAGCATGAGTAATATAGACTAAGATAAATCTTTGCCAAGAGCATTAAGATGAAAAAAAAAAAAAGTGGCTTGTCAAATGCACCTTTGTCCAGACTCCTCCCACTTATTTAAAATTATAACTGTAATTCCTTGCTGTATTCTGACAAACAAGTGTTAGAATAAAAATCCAGCTGTTGAAGGCAATGATAAAATCCCATGGATTTCAAATAGCTCACAAGGCTTCTGAGAGTCATAGCACTTTGTGGTTTAGAAAAGCCCCTCCCATCCCATCCACAAGCATATTTATTTAAACGATGTTAATGTTATGCTTGTGGAACAGATTGTCTAAAGAAGTTGTGGGTGCCCCATCCCTGGAAAAGTTCAAGGCCAAGCTGTATGGGGTCCTGAGCAATCTGGTTTAGTGGAAGGTGTGCCTGCCCATGGCAGGGGTTAGAATGAGATGATGTTTAAGGTCACTTCCAACCCAAACCATTCTATGATTTTGTTCAACACACAGTACTGCATTTGATCTAAACCACTTCATTCAGGACACCTAGAAAAAGGAAAGGAAGGCCTGGATGTACACAGTTGCTCTGAACTGGAATGTCACACTTGTCTGTTCATCTGCGAGAATACGGAGTCTGCTCAAGGAGTTTTCAGCAGTCTTTAACAAACTTTAACAAACTGTGTGTTCACAAAGGACAAAGTGTTTTAGTTTGCTCTACAGGATTGCTGGTTGCTCTACATACAGGCATCTGGTTCAGGTGCCTAAAACAGAAGATTGGTTTTCCTATATACTCAAAAGATAAAAAGGATTTATAAGCATATACTTATGTAAAGTATATCCTTCCTTTCAAGACCTGCTCTGGCAGACATACTCTATATTTGGAGTTTTATCCAACTATGATTCCTATACCTCAGCTTCTTCTAAATTTTCAGGATATGAATGGTACACAAAGTTAAGGATGAAGGGACACATGCTACCAAACTACTTCGATACAGTCTGGTTTTCAAGAGTGCTACTCTGGATTTATGTAAACATAGCATAGATTAATCAGATCTAGAGAATGCTGTCAGCAATTAAAGAGGATATTACCGATTTCACATTTCAGGTATTTGAATGAGGGCAAAGCAGTAACCTTAGAACCATTCATTGAGCTCACTCTGTTAGTAAACAGCAAATAGCAGGTCAAGGTTTACATAAAGCTTATATATGACCCTTGGTGTTTAACACAGACTGATTCTGCACCTCAGACATAAAGCATATTTAAAATTTAAATCAGAATTATTCACATTATCATATTGAAAAAGAGATTTCTGATTGACTAAATAGTTAAAAAGTTACCTCTATTGTCACAAAATACGTAAAGGACTACAGATTGACAGGACTCTGAAATCAAAAGATTTCAGTGTAGTGCAGAAAGACTGACAATGCAGCAGGACAGACAAGGAGTCATTACAACAGGAACCACAAAGCCAGTCAGTCAAAACCACACTCACAGACCCAACCAGATTCAGCTGCAAGACAGCCAAGGCTCCCGAGACACAAGAGTGAACTGCAGTGCCTGTTTGCCTAATCATGAGTTTTGTGCAGATTTTAAAGGTTCTTTGGAGGACTGCAAAGTGATTGGCTTTCATGCACCAGCTGAATTGAGGAAACAGATGTTGTATTCAGACAAATCCAGATAGTTCAATAGGACAGAGGAGAAGCAGTTTGTTGTGGCTAATAAACTTTCAAGTTTAACATGCCATCAGATTCCATCTACAATTAACTACCAAGTGTGTTGGTGTTTACTAGCTTTACTAGCTATAATATTTTAAAAGAGATTTTAGATGGCAGCTCCATGTGAGTTTTTCAACTGTTTGAACACATTAATAAAACTCATAGTTGAGCACAGCACAGATTTGTTTCACAGATATCATCTGCACTAGTGTACCAACCAAGTCAATTAAATTTGAATTGCCTGAAATCCTAAAATTATTATCTCTGCTGAGCTCAGTAGAGAAGTGGCAAAGGACAGTTGGAGGGAGCTCTGAGCAACTTGGTCTAGAGAAAGGTGTCACTGCCCTCAGCAGAGGGATTGGAACTGCATGATCTTTAAGATTCCTTCCAACCCCAGCCATTCTATGATTCAATGATTCATTCTATGGTGAAGAACAGTGCTGTTGTGGCGGTGCAGTTCAGCTGGAGCAAGGAAGTACCATGGAGAGTGTTCAAGGAAATCTCCCTGTTCACAAACCCAGGACAGCTAAGCAAGTTTTCCAAATGTTGGTACTTCTCCAGACTGAATGGCAAACCTTCACAAAGTTTGCTGATTGCTGCTAGCAGACTGTTAGTCTTTTGCAAGAGTTAAAGTTTTAAGTCTTTAGCCAACAGCAAGCTGTTACCAAACGAAAGCCTTCTAGGCATAAGTCACACCTAATTTAGCAATCTGAGCAAAGCAAGAAGAACTGAATTACTATTTGGAACAAGATCTGTTGCAGCAGTCCCAGTTCTATGTTGTCACTCAGCCTCCAGACCAAAATGCTTTATTCTGATGGGCTGGGTACATTACACTGTCACTCCAATTAGCTTATTTTTAAAATAAACAACAAGTCTCCACTTTCAACACTGCAGGCTTTCCAGTCACTCACTGTACACTCTATTTTACACACACTTCCCACAACATTCTTTTCTAGATAAAATGGCATTTACACAAAGGAAAAAAGGCATAAGATGTGTATTCAGTACAAATTTCTGCTTAGAGGTAATTTGTAACCTTATTCATGATGCTGAAGGCAACTCTGAAAACTGACTCATAGTTTGGTGAGATTTTTAAGTAAGTACTTATTAGCATTATATGGAGGTCTGATATTTGTCTTTTCTTTTGACAGTGGTGTAAGCATGTTTGCTATGCTAACTGGCACATTACCCTTCACGGTGGAACCTTTTAATATCAAGCAACTACATCAAAAGATGTTAATTGGAGAAATCAGCCCTATTCCAGCAGATATTTCCCCCGGTAAACCACTTCAGTTTTTGTAAAGAATAATGCAAAAAAGTTTTAACCCATTTAACAATAACACAACCTTCTGGCAATTAAGATGTACCTTTTCCAGTTGCTTTGTTTGCATTTAGAAATAGCTTTTTTGAGCCCAAGGCAATATGTCTTTATCTCAGACTACAAGAAAAATAACATTGTTGTCTCTTCAAAAGACCATTATTCTCAGTTCTTATTTACAGGGGGAATAAAATGTACATTGCATTTACATAAGTAGAGCAGTTCTGCAATAAATGAGAACACTGCCATGTTTAGTATGTCCCATGCTGTGTGTCACAGCCAGGCATTCTTTCCTGTTTTTCCCACAAATAAGTTATCTAAACCTTAGATATTTTTTCCTGGAGACCTTATCTTTTGGCTACTGAGGCAAAAGAGCCTACAACATTGAGATTATTAAAGACATGGGAGGGCTATTTTTCTGAAGAGTCTGTTCATATTTTCATGAGAAAGAACTGAAATGTAACATTTTTCAATTAATGTTACTGATGATTTTTAATAAGGTACAGTCAATGAAGTATTTTAGGACAACTGAGAAAGACGGTTCTCAAAAATTCTAGCCTGAATTACAGTCCATGGCTCTAAACCCCAGAATTCATGTTGGTGTATATATGCTCTCAGTCAGCAGTACAAGATTTACTTCCTCAAAGTTCAAAATTCTGCTGCTTTACAATGATTCTTATACACCTCTGGCTTTAATCTCTATTTTCTCTCCACCTGGAGTAGCATCCTCTCTGTTGACCGTCACAGGCTTAGGCCCCTTCTCACAGCTGTTATGGTACAGCTTCACTGACCAAGTCAGAAAGCAGAGCAGAGTGAGACAAGTTTTGTCCAGCTACCTACGAGCAAGAGTTCAGATCTCCCCATGGTTTTGAGCAGCATGGCTATGAAGTTAGGCAAGAATGATCCTAGGAACCAGGATTAACTTCAGAAGCTGCCTGCAGTCAAGCACTGGGAAGCAGCAGACAGTTCCAGACTAAGCTAGCTGAATCTAGTCTGGAGTATTAAGCTAATGTGATGATTCAATTTCTTTTTCTCCCCTAGTAAATGGAATAAGGATATCTACCATAGCTCGAGAATGTTTGTACATTAGTTTCTCATTTCTCTTTCTTTGGAGATCAGTTGCCAGACAGCATCTTCATTTTTGTAGAATCCCTCCATAGCTGCAATTATTATATTTCCATTTTTTTAATTTATGTTATTGTTATAACTTCTACTTATAAATGCATTATCTCTGCTTTTCTGCAAAGCCCACACAGTTAGTAGAAGATTGTGGATAACTCCATTGTTCTCTTGCCCACTGGGAATTCAGTGAGAGAGCAGTAATAAACTAGCTTTGCATACTTTAGATCTAAATTCTTCTGAAGGAGATTACAAGTGAAAGGAGCAGTATGTCCCCAGTTTAATGCTCACTTGCCATTTTGTTCATTTCTAAACTTCCCCAAGGAATATGGAAGAATTCAGTAAAGTTTTCCCAAGAAGAGAAAAAAAAAGGGAGGGACTTTATGCAGTGTTGGAGCTGAGTGATTGACATAAAGGAATGTTTGAGCTTTCTCTATCCTAGTTCCAGGCAGCCAAAGCACAACACATTATGTGAGCACAGGAGTCCTTGTCCATCCTTCGTTACAGAGAGTTTTGTCAATGCAATTGGCTTCTTTGGGTGAGGAACATAACTCCTGTGTAGTCAGCTGGCACAGAAGTGTCCCTTCTCAGAGGCCTGACCAAATGCTAGTTGAACACAATGCTGAGATTACTGCTGCTGCCATAGGGTGCATTCTCTGGGGTAAATCAAGAAATTAGGAACTGAGTTTCAGGACTGTATCTACAGCAGCATCCAAAGGTCCCTAGCAGGCATCCCAGCATGATTTGGCCACTGCTGCCCACCCTGTCCTAGGGGGAAAAGGGTCACCCTATGGGACCATAACAGACTCAGGGAAAAGTCCTAGAGACTGAATTTTAGCTGAAGCTCTTATAAGGTGGAGAAGCAGGGCAAGTGCCACATTTTTGAAACAGGAAAAATATGCAGTGGTCAGATAGTGAAATACTACTAGCAAACAAGCCATTTTATTGGAATACTGCACAGGAGCTGTACACTTCATGCAGTCTTTACTTGAGCCTGACCCTGCTAAGAGGCCTGGAGTCAGAGAAGCAATAAAAGACAAATGGTTGAACGAAGGCTTCACCAGGAAACTGAACATTTCTGCCTATGAGAACAGGTAACAGTTTTGACGTCTATCTTCTATTTTGGGATTTCAGGGCTGGGGCTTTGGGAGGGAAGTGTTGTTAGGATTTTGTTTGTTTTAGAAGATTTTTGTTATCTACTATGGGCGGTTCCAAAATGACAGAGTTTTACTTCAGAAAACACCACATCGACCCTTCTAACTGTGGATAAATTTTATTGGAGGGGAAACATCCTTATAGAATTGTTTATATCCGTGGTATCAATAAATTTATTCTTATCATGCCTCACAGCTGCCACTAATTTCAATGTGCTTCTAATCCTTTCCTACAAAACTAGATCTCACATGCCCACCTGAGGAAATATTTTTATATTACACTGAAGTTCTTGTTATTTTAATAATTTTTATTCTCACCCATCTTGTGACTGGTTTTAACTAGTCTCTGGTTTTTTCTTAGCAAGGCACTTTATGGTTTGAGATTATTATAAAAGTTTGAAATAGATATGTGCAATATGACTTCACATAAACGTTGCCAACTTTCAAGATGTTATTCATCTTTCATATTGGGAGGCTGCAAAGCATGCTTTGCGTGTCTTTAAATGCCCAAGATCAGTGATGGACCTTTTACATCATACTCACTGCTGAAAGTAGCTAGTAATGGGTCACATATTTTATTCCCAAATTGTTCTGTAAATCAGTATTGCACACTAATTGAAAAAGAGAATAAGTTGGCCAATGTAATCTGCACCACCTGCATTGGTGTCTAGAGGACTCTTGGCAGGTTTTCCTACCATGGTGATCCACTGTCAGTCAGAGCCAGAACTGTTAAAAATCTATGTGCAATTTCCCTGAGAATTGCCCATTTTGTTCCTCTTTTTGCCCTCCTTCCTTCCCTCACGTGTCTGTGCACATTCATAATGAAGTTTGAAAAAATGTCTTAGGAGTCTCATAATCCAAGGCTGATGCATTTCTATAATGCCTTTGCTAGACTTTACTACTCGCAGAAGCCCATGAGTAAAACAACTATCATTATAACAAAACATGTTTTATTTCACAGTTGGATTTATATAAAAATTAGAATCCTACTGTACTTTCTTTAGTTCTTTTTTGTCCTTCAAGATTTTCCTGCCTTTGCTACTTTTCTATCTTCTTACATACATGCATGCACACTATCTCTCTGTTAATCCATTTCAGGCTTCTGTACTAAGAACTGAAATACACACACTTGATTAAAATGAGAAAATGCTGGTTTCCATATTTTAATTTTTCAAGGGTAATCCTGGTGGGTGTCCTTTCAGAGTGATCAATTATATCAACAATAGGATGTTTAATGGTGCAGTAACAGAGCCTCAGCCCAGCAGTGAAGTTAGCGTAGCCAGACAAGAAGATTATTGCACAACTGTGTATCATAACTTGCCTGTAAAATCAACTTAGCCAACTCCAGCTGCATCACAAGATGTGTGTTGTCTGCTTACTGCAAATTCTGACATTGTACCTGGTCGCATCATTTCTATTAAAATACTTTTTCCTAATATTTCAGATTCTGCCCCAGTGAATTGAATCCTGTTGTTTTAAACTACATGACAGAAATTATGGAGTTCAGTCTTTCAGAAGCTATCAACAGTTTAATAAATAACAGACCCTCTCCTGCCATGGCTTCTTATTGCTTATTGCTGAAGAAACTGCTCAGGTACCAGAAAGACCACAAAAGAGCTCAGGTAAGATATTATGATCATGAGAGGCATAAAATGCTCCCTGGACTTTTATGAGGAACAATGCAGCAACTACATAGCACAGATGAAAAAGGTGGTTGTCCAAGGAATGGGGAAAAATTCATCAAAAAATAGTCATGAAATTGCAGATCCAAGTGCAGTCTCAAGAAACCTGCATTCTTGCATTCTCAGAGGTGATTAATTGATGAGATTTTTTTATTCCCAGAGATAAATATACCTTTTTTATGACTAATTAATTTTTAAAATGAGCTGCTGGTTGTAATGGGATTGAGAATTATTTTGTATTACATGTAAGATTACTTTTCCATTGGGAAAAGAAGCATTAGCATCTCAGTGACCTCGTCATCCCTTTCCTTTCTGACTGGTCTGTGAGGATTTAATCCAAAGTCTGGGGAGGTGAGTGGGAAGCTGTGAAAGTTGTAAAATCTTTTCCCAGCATCTTTTTTTTTTTTGATATTTACATACCCCTGTATCTTATGCTCACACTTCAGCTCCAACTCACTCAGGGACATGGAGTGAGATCAGAGGGGACAAACATCTTAAAAATAAATTCAAAAAATTATGGTAATCATTGGTAAGGCCACAATTAGTCAAAAAGGCTGTAAGCTTTTCTTTTACAACCGTCTCCACTAAGGGGTTCACAGCTCAGCCATAAAAATTTTGCTCCAGGCAGAAACTAGGCAGACAGGAAGCCAAATTCCAGCTTCTAACACACAAGTGCAATGGGAAAAGTTTCAGCTACAAAAACACACACATTAGCGATTAGCCTTCCATTCAAAGCCTTCACCCTGGAGAAGCTGTATTTTGAGAAGGTCCAGTTGACTCCTCTAGAAATTATTCAGATGAGCTTGAGCAGATCCAGATCTCCATGCCAGCACACAGCCTCAAGGTCGCAACAGTCTGTGCAGTGTCTGCAGACAGAGCCATAACTCAAAAATATGAGTTGGGGAGTGTGTGTGTGTGCATGCTTAGGGAGAGGAGGCTTTTCTTCACATATGTGAAGTTTTTTATATTACGATTTTAAGTAGGATCTGCTAAATCATAAGTCACTCAAAAGGACCGATATTGTGAAGGCTATTGACCAGCTTTCTAATACCTCTGGATATCAAGCTGATTTACAGCCAGCAGAGATCTAGCCTTCCAGGCAAGCGGTAGTGTTTCACGTCCTGTATGACCTCTTTCAGCATCCTACCCGGGTGGAAGAGGGAAGTGATCACATACACAAAGTCGCAAGCTGATTAAAGCTGTGATACTTCCTGCCACTCTTGACATCCAAAATGCCCTCTTAAGGCAGAGAGTCAAGCTGAATTCAAGCACAGATCCTTAAAATAGCTCTGATTGTAAGTTAATAACACCAAAAATTATTGTTTTGAAGTCCTAGTAAATACATTTCCCAGGCAGACTGAAATTTTTGGTAGAGCAAGGAGGCAAAGAGGAAAAGTTTAACGAAGGAGTGAATGACATTTTCATTCTCTGAGGTGACATTTTTCCAGTTAAGGGCTTAAACCCAAGCCAGTACTGACCCAAAATATTCTGACCAGCTTCCAGCTCAAAATGGTGATGACTTTCACAAAATCACAGCATCACAGACCGGCTGAGGTTGGCAGGGATCTCTGGAAGCCATCTGATCTAATCGCCCTGCTTGAGCAGGGCCACCTACACATGGTTGCCCAGAACCTTGTCCAGACAGCTTTTGATTGCCTCCAGGGATGAACACCAGCATCCCTGGGCAACTTGTGACAGTGCTTGGTCACCGTCACAGTGAAACAGTGTTCCTTGATGTTCAGAGGGAAACTCTTGTGTGTGCACAAGCTCTGTGGCCCAGAACTCTCTCCAGTATGTCCTCATCTCTCTTATACTGGGGAGCCCAGACCTGGACACAGCATTCCAGGTGTGGCCTCACCAAGGCTGAGCAGAGGGGCAGCATCACCTCCCTCGACCTGCTGGCATCACTCTTCCTAATGCAGCCCAGGATACCATCAGCCTCTCTGCAGCAGGGCCACATTGCTGACTCATGGCCAACTTGGTGTTGACCAGGACCTCCAGCTGCTTTCCAGCCCGGTGGCCCCAGCATATGCTGGTGCCTGGGGTTGTTCTTCCTTCCAGGACCAGGACTTTGCACTTCCCTTGCTGGACTAAATCCAGCAGGGACACGTCTAAGCATGTAAACTGGATATGCACGCTGGGGTCTGTTCAATTGTCTCATATCACAACTCCCCATTTCTACGCTTTCCTCATGTCCCCTTCCACATAACTCCCAGGTGTGTAGTGCTTTCTTCTGCACCACGGAACAGTGCTGGTCTGCAAATTTTTGCATGATCAATGGGGGGAGTTCTTAAATTTGCAGACAGAATGGTTTGATCATTTCACAGAGAAATTACTCACTTTTAGGAGGACGTTTTTGCTGGGAGCTTGAAATGCAGGCATAAGCTAAATGCCTAAATTTGGCAGAGTGAATTCTACTGCAAATAATACCTTCCAATATCTGTTACTAAGACATACAAATTAGGAAATTAGAACAGACCAATTTATACCATCTTTTCATGTCATTAAAACTTTGTTTCCCTTGTTTCATCAGCACAAAGTTTGTAAATGCTACCTTTAAACTCATGAACACAAAGCCTACCACTAGGACAGTTTAGAAATCATTCTGTTATCAAAGACTGTTTGTAAACTCACTGGTTTTTCCTTAGATAATCACTCTACATACCTTGTTTCATATTTTTGTTCCTCTATTCCCTCTTACATTCTTCTCTGTTATGAAAATTAATATTTCTCCCTTGCTAGTAGTTAGGGTCTGCAACTTTTTGCAGTTAATAATGATCTCTTGATTGTTTCTTATTCAAGCCTTTAGCACAACTAACCTGTGCAATCACTCCTCCCCAGGAGCTCTTTTAAATCATGACTATCAGTACTACAACCTTATACCAGTTTGTCCAATATTCAATAACATTGGTATTTCCCAGCAAGGCTGAAATTTGGGCAAAAACAGGGAAGAAACAGAGGAAGGCTGGCTAAGAAATCAAGCTGGGCATTCTTACTCAATCAATGTTCTTATTTTTCCAGTATCCCCTGGCCTGTTCTTCAGCTAAAGCTACTTTATGCACACACTTGCACAATGGCAAAACTTAGCCCTAAGCATATGCGAAGTATATAGGGAAAAGAAAAGAATGCATCTCTTGGATCCCAAGGCGGAGCCCCACAGGGGTGGCATGACGTTTTTGGGCAGAGGCAGAGCCAAGAGCAGCCCCCAGCTTCCCTGGAGACTGGCCCATGCTGCGCTGGCACGGCTCTTGAAGGAGGCGGCTTGCAGGGGATTATCTTGCAGGGAGGATTCTCTGCTTTGGTCTAAAAGAGGCCAAACTCAACCACCTCTTTGGCAGGCTGTCATGCACTTCTTCGACCACCCAGCCACAGAGAGCTGAAACTGAGGAAGAAGAGCAAAGATTGTCAACTGAATGCAAGAGGGAAATTTCCCACTTTTTATTCATCTTCTTGTTGAGATCCTGATTTTACTAGAGCTTAATTACAACAGCATGGGTACTTGATATTTGTGTTATAAATTATGCCAAGGATATTTCAAAATGCATAGATAGATGTTCTCTCTATTCTGTATAAAGCCAACTATTTGCTATTTATTACTAGCAGTGTGTGATCCATCTTTAAATCACATTATTTCCTTTCAGCTCTCCAGATCTTGCAAATGTATGCATCTGCTTTAACTTTAAGGATATGGATAGTTTCACTGAGCTCAACAAAACAGCTTGTGTGTATAAAATTAAAGCACAAAAACTAGAAAATTTCATAGAAAATCAAATCTAAATTATGAAAGCAGATAAGTAACAACTAACAGTCACAGGTAAAATGAAGCAACCTGAAAACTAATTGCCATTGATTTACATTATTTCTTTGTAGGACCATAAAGATTATTGCATATTTCTGTCTGTCTATGAAAAGAGATATTTACAGGGAGCTAATATCTATAAAGGAGCAAATTATGGTAAAAAAATAATCCTGTATTTTTGAGCAAATTAGAAACCTCATTTCCTCTCAGTGACTTTTAGAGAAAGTTGGCATCTAGTTCTCCTGAATATTCTGTCCAACAAGAATGAAACATATCAAATATCAACACAAACAGAAAAGTAATTGCATTCATAATAATGCCTATGAATAACAAGCAATAAAATATTCTACCAACATAATCAGCCCAAGACATTGTTCAGAATTCAAAGGCATATTCACAAAACAGTGTACTCAACCCATTGCAGGCAGCAGAATATGCTATGATTTTTCACACAATACCGAGAAGCATACAATTTCATGGGGAAAATTTTTCAGCAGAAATTCCAGTCTAAAACTGAAAAAAAAAGTCTGTGGAAATTACTTTTCATATACAAACCCCCTGCATTTGAAAAACCAGTGTGTCATTGTATTTGCACCATCTCCTTGTATACAGAAGTTAACATTTGTACATGCAAATAATAGTTTTGCTGGATGCAAACAGATGTGATTCTCATTTTTCTGGCTGCAATTAGAAAAGTCTGTTGAAAGCTTTACCCTTAAAAACGCATAAGATCCTTTCCATGTTCAAATTTGAGCCATAAGTCATTGAATAAACTTAAAACACAGCCTGTCCTTTTATGCATCGTAGTTTCTCCAAGCGATGTATTTACATTTTATGTGTTCTGCTGTAGAAGAGGGGGCCTTAATGATTACAATTTGCCATCCAGAACTTTATAGCTGGTCCTTGCAGAAAATAGCATTTCTGCCAAAAAGCTTCCTGCCCAGGTGCTTAACCAATTAGTTCTTAAGAGGTCTGGCAGTAAAACCAGTCATGGCAAGTTTTCTGATATACTGTATATAAGGTGACAGCTTGCAAAATGTAAGATGAAAATTTGTTTTCTTAGCTAGCAGTGTGTAAAATCCTGGGAGACTATTTGATTGCATAGCCTAAAACACTTATGACATCTCAAACTCCCAATTGATCTAGTGTGGTTTTAACAATATGTTGTCAACTTAAAAATATTTTGTTTCTTTTTATAAATACTTTCAAAATAATTTCCCTAATTGAGATTGGGTACTACAAGTATGTAGGAAGGATGGGGTGACCTCACAAGTTTGGGGCTCTTCAAATTTTTCCAAACATTTTTGCTAACTCAGAAAATACATTCAAGCTATCAAAAGTGCCTTTTCTCCACAAATTACACCAACTTTTTAAAATGGCATGTTATATTAAAAACAAAGTTTTCACAAGGGGAGTACTTTGCAATACAAAGATTAGAAGAAAACCATGAAAAAGATAAATACACCATAGTAAAATGAATTACCTCTCTGGTTCTGAAAGCAAGAAGTTTGTATTATGTGGGGATGGCAGTGAAAAGATCAAAACTCACTACAGATAATCCTTGAAGTGGTAGCCATGTAATGACAAAGTGGGTCTGTCAAAGATGATCTGAAAAGCAGTAAAAAAAAGCTTGGTATTGGACTGGAATATCCATGTAGGTAGTTGTCTTGGTTTCAGAAACTACATTTCAGAAATTTTTTTTCAGGAGTGCCAGACCTGAAAGATGTTTTATGACAGAAGTAGCACACAGAGCAGTCAGCTCATCACAGGACAATTCCGTAGGAAGGGATTTATATCTTCTATTCTTTGCTTTGCAAAGTGCCCCCTTGTGATGAGCTGACACAGGGAGGGCTCTGAAAGCTTGGATCATAGGATAGACAAGTGACCTACATATGAGCACATATCCCTGTGCATGTAAGACGCTTGTAGGAGTGAGGGAAGTGGCATTGCAGCAAGAATTGAGTCCTGAAGCCCATGTTCTTGTTCGGATCAATGGTTACCACAGCTCCATGGAAGTCTTCCTGGTGCAATTCCACTGCAAAACCTCCCCAGATCTGTTCTAGTCTTGTGCTGACCACTTGCCCTCACAGCAAACGACAACAGTCCCATGACAATCTTCCTTCTGGACTAGGGAGTGACTCACGGCATTCTGTAACATTTTTGCTTTGCAGCACAAGCTCTGTGGTACCCTGACCTTCCTTACACATCTTAGGACACACTGTGGGCCATAAGTCTCAAAGGAAGTGCTATGGGCTCTCCAAAGATGGCATTCTAGTGTCCAGTGGATTTTCATGAAAACTTTCTCCCTACAGCCTGTGTGGTAAAGGGAAGGGTCTGCCAGTCCATGTACAGCTGGGTTTCAGGAAGAACCTCTGGCATAGGGCCTGTTCTGATGAAATGTTGATATCTGTGTAACTAGGGCTTGTGTGAAAACAAGATTTCCCATTACACCTTATAGTGTGATTTCTTTTAAAGTTTAAGGTGCTTTTTCACTCCCTACAAATTAAAAGGTGTCTGATCATTTTACAGAGGGAATATGAAGCAGAAAAACACAGTATTAATCTTGATAAACAGCTGAATAAGGAGTCAGAAACTAAGATTTCCCATAAAGCTGAAACGGACACTCTGGAAAACCTCAGAAATTATGGCAATAGGGCATTTCCTACTGTACCAACCCTGGCAATGCCAAATGCTATTCAAGAAGATGAGATCACAATTGCATTGGAAAACCAGGAAAACTTGTCAAAAGGTACTGTTCTGAAATAAGTCTCAGCATGTTAGTTCAAAAGGGCAAAAGGGTATCTGTCTGAGGAAAAAAAGGGAACACAATTCCTGAAAATGCTGTACAAATGTCTTTGCATTTTGTTTTGAAATTATGAGTATTTTGAGCAATTGTTTCCCAGGTCCAAATGTGGTGACAGATTTAATTTTGATCAGGTGAAATAATTAGCAGATGAACACCTGATCCAGTGCATACTCTGCAGATACTGATCACAAATAACTTTCCATGTCCATATGTAGGTTATTTCCTCTATGAGTCACTTGTACTAGTCCCTCTAAGGCACTTCCAAGAACAGACATTTATGAGTAAAAAAGGGCATTTATTTACATTCCCAGGATGAATCTGAGCATGGTGCAAGTGTCACAACTTCACTATACTCAATGAGGGGTTGTACTCATATTTGTGATATCATATTCCACAGTCTCAAAAATATAGAAGATGCACAGTACTGGATAATCAAACTCCATATCTGAATTTATTTCTGCTCCAGTTATTGCACCCCTAACACTATTTACACATGTACCATGTTTAAAATTATGTGATAAATATCCCCAGAAGCATAAATGCATCGTTTGCTCAGAAAAGCTGTGGATGCCAAAACCCTACAAGTATTCAAGAGCAAGTAGGATGGAGCTCTGAGCAACCTGATCTAGAGAATGGTGAACGGGGATTGGAATGAGAAGATCTTTAAGGTTCCATCCAACCCAAACTATTGTATGATTATTTGATTCTATAGTACTCACTAAAATTAAACTAGACTTATGCTGAGAGGCTCATTTAAGACTGTTCGCCCAAGCAAAAAACTGCAAGCAATTGCCTACCTGCAGATCACCATTTGCCTGAAATCATCAGTGCAAAATTTCGTTCTGTGTCAAGATTTACTCTTATTTGTGCCTTTACAAATACTGATTTTATAATGGGATGAAGCTGTTTTAATATTAACATGCTATTTTCTTGAAAATATAATTCCAGCAGAAGCTGATCTGATTTGTCCTATATTCTGTTTAGTTTCCAAGTTCGCAGGCAGAGAGTTGTTCCAGTGTGGGCCTCCTAAGTCAGCAAGCAAAAGTATGCCATGTGAGCCCATTTATCAGCCACTTTTGGACTCCCAGAACAATCAGAATGATTTTGAAGGCTTTACAGAGGCCAGACAACCATGTCTTCATGAGAAATTCCCATCCACACCAACAAATAAGCACTCTCACTTTTCAAACATCCAAGCAATGACAAGTACAAGCAAAGTACCTCCACGGTCCCTGATGGAAAACAGAATTATTACCAGAAGTCCTTTGCCTCATCAGGACAAGAGGTTTAAAGACCTTCTAAAGGCAGTATATGACAATATCCACATCCCAACACAGTGGCAACTTGATAAAGACAGCGCTGACCTCCTCACAATTGACTATCCCCCATTGTCACCTTTCCCCAGGCTGCAACAAGCTTCCATGAGAGAAACCCTACCTAGAAAGATCTCCTTGCTGGGGGCAACACAGGAACATACAGATATCTGCCCTCTTGTTATAGTCAATGGTTCAAAAACACCAGCTTTCCCCATGCCCCAACAGCAAAAGTTTACCATAAGAAGTATGAGGCAGTTTAAAGAAAACCCAACTCATTTTTTCAATGAGAAAACTAAGAAAAACTTTATTCAGTTCAGTCGCATACCTACAACTACAGATGTAAACCTTCCAGTTTTATGCCCACCATACCAAACCAGGCCTGGGAAAAAAACAGAGATTCTAAGGTTAAATTTCACCTAAATAAAACACCCACAAAGCATCAAAAGAACAAAAGGGTGAAGCAGCAGGTAAGAAACAAAAGTGGACAGAAAAAGAGAGCAAGAAAAGGAAGGAGGGAGATACGAATCTAATCTTAAAATGAGAATCCTCCAAACACAAAAGAATTATATGATTTAAGCTGTGTATCCTCTGGTATTAACTAAACACCATGCTACAAATTTTGTGGAGCACACCAAAGACACATATAAAAGATGCCACTGTAACAGAACAACGTCATGTATGTTTAGGCACGGAAGTGGACACTGAGGGCAGAAGACGTGATTTTAAATATCTTGTACCAATACATATATTGTCCTAAACTTGTGTCGCTTGTACTTATGCATTTCATTAGGGAAATAAGCCCAGGCAATTTTCATTAAGCTGTGAACATAATACAGAAGGCAAAAAGCCAGCAGCCGTGTGGGAATAAACAATTTTGGGGGGATTGCCATGACACACAAAATAGTCATCGCACTGATAAATTTTTTGTTTCTTTGCTTTTTCATTAGTTTTAACTGTGTATATTTCAGTTACTGGAGACCATGCAACCTAACTCCCCTGAAAGAGAGTTAGTTGCATTTTCTTTGTAAATTTGACAACTTAATTAGTATTGCCTATTTGTAACTGTTTGTCTTTGCAATGTTTGTGTCTTACGATTGAAAACATGGATTTGCTTTCATTTTCAATGTATTGTGGTTCTCAGTTAGAACGCCATAGTACTAAGCTTTAAGCCTGTTTCTGTCCTCAAACAAGGTTTGTATCTATTTAAATCCCCTAAGTATTTGAAGTTGACTGACACGAAGAGAAGTGAGAATACAATGGGAATCTTCATACTTGCTGCTCTGTAAGCTCCCACATAAAAGATGTGCAAAGGTTTTTTTATTAGAAAACCCGATATCCTTATAATTTAGGAAATGTTTATGTCTTGGATATGTTTTAAGCTTTGAATTGCCCTTAAAAACACTTTTTCTTTGAATATACATTTTGAAACAAATGGATTTAGCTGCATATTTACATTTCAATACAGTTTCCTTTCACAATACTGAAATGCTTCATTCTGGTCATAAATCATAAAACTGTAAAATTGTTTGTCCTGAAAAAGGCCTTTAAGTTTATCAAGCCCACCACTATACCATGTCCCAAAGAGTCACACTTACACATCTTTTAAACACCTCCAGGGGTGGTGATTCAACCACTTCCCTGGGCTTCCACTATTTGACGCTTTCTGCAAAGACATTTTTGCTAATATTCAACCTAAACCTACCCTGGTGCAGCTTGAGGCCCTTTCCTCTTGTCCTGTCATTTGTTACCTGGAAGAAGAGATGAACATCCACATGGCTACCACCTCCTTTCAGGTAGTTGTAATGAGCCATATAGTTCCCACTAAACCTCCTTTTCTCCAGGCTAAGCAACCCCGGCTTGCTCAGCTGCTTCTCATGGGACTTGTGCTCCAGACCCTTCACCAGCTCCATTGCCCTTTTCTGGACTCGCTCCAGCACCTCAGTGGCCTTCATGTAGTGATGGACACACTCACCAGTGCTGAGTACAGGGGGACAATCCCTGCCCTGGTCCTGCTGGCCACACTATTGCTGATACAGGCCAGGATATCATTGACCTTCTTGGCCACCTGAACACAGTGCTGGGTCATGTTCGGCTGACTGCCAACCAGCACCCTCTGGTCTTTTTCCTACAGGAAATTTTCCCCAAGCCTGTAGCACTGCATAGGGTTGCTGTGACCCAAACATAGGACCCAGCACTTTGCCTTGTGCACTTCGAACCTCATGCAACTGGCTTTGTCCCATCCCTCCAGACTGTCCAGATCCCTCTGCAGAGCCTTCCTGCCCTCCAGCAGATCAGCACACCTATCCAGCTTGGTAAGAGTGCAAACTGACCAAGGGTGCACTCAATCCTCTTGTCCAAATTGTCAATAAAGATATTAAACAGGACTGGCCCCAATACTGAGCCCTGGGGAACACCACCTGTGACCATACACTACCTGGACTTATCTCCATATTATATTACTCACCACCACTGTCTGGGCCTGGCCATCCAGCCATTTTATCCGTTGAACAGTATACACATCAAACCAGGAACAGCCGGTTTCTCCAAAAGAATGCTGTGGAGAATGGTACAAAAGGATTTATTTAAGTCCAGATAGACAACATCCAGTCTTTCCCTCATCAGCTAAGTGGATCACCTTGTCATAAAAGGAGATCAGGTCGGTCAAGCAAGACCTTTCTGTCATATACCACTGCTAGCTATGCCTGATTCTCTGGGTGGCCTGCATATGCCATGTGATGGCACTTAAGATGATTGCCCCCATGACCTTCCCCAGCACTGAGGTCAGACTGACTGGCCTTTAGTTCCCTATATTCTTCTGATCTTTCTTGTAGGTGGGTATCTCATTTGCTAAGTTCCAGTCAACTGGGACATCCTTGGTTAGCCAGGGTTTCTGGTGAATGATGGATAGTGGACAGGTGAGAACTTCCATCAGCTTTGTCAGTACCCCTGGGTGGATCCCATCCAGCCCCATAGACTTGTGCATGTCTAAATGGTATAGCAGGTGGCTGATCATTTCCACTTGGATATAGGGGCTTCATTCTGCTCTCCATCTCTGTTTTCCAGTTCAAGGGGCTGGCTACCTGGAGAATGACTGGTTTTACTGTTAAAGTCTCAGGAAAAGAAGGCATTAAGTACCTTAGGCTTTTTTCCTTTGCCCTTCCTCTCTCTGAGGGCTTGTGGAGGAACTGGAAGATAGTGGAGAACAAGAGGAGCCATGCTCCTTCATCACCAACTTAGTTCAGGCATGTCTGTGTGGGTGCCAAGCAGATGCCAGACACAGGGGAATACTGGTTTCCCACTAAAACAAACCCCAGAGAGATCAGCATTAAGTGATTGTGCACCATGACCCAAGTGTAGAAGAGGTAGCTCTTCCTACAGGGGCTCTGAATTGTGATGCCTCTCGTGGCCTCAGCTGTCTCCAGTCCAATATCTTCTCTCTCTGTGACAGAGAACAGGGGCTTCCAAAGAGCGAGTTACTTACCAGCAGTCAGACAAAACTTCAGGTCTTTGTGGGGTCCTGCCACCTGTTTATTCTTTCCAAACTCAAGGTAATACAATTTTCTAGTGGGTGACCCTGGCTGGATGCCAGGTGCCCACCAAAGCCACCCTACCATTTCCCCTCCTCAGCTGGACAGAATAGAGAAAATACAATGAAAACTCCTGAGCTGAGATAAGGGCAAGGAGAGATCACTCACCAGTTACCATCATGGGCAAAACAGACTCAGCTAGGGGAAATTGGTTTAATTCATTACTGATCAAATCAGAGTAGGGTAATGAGAAATAAAACTCCATTTAAATCACCTTCTCCTTAACTCTCCCTTCTTCCTGGGCTCAATTCCACACCTAATTTTTTCTATCTCCCCCCTCATAGTGGTGCAGGGGGTCAAGGACTGAGAGTTGTAGTCAGTTCATCACATCTTATGTCAGCTGTTCCCTCCTACTCAGAGGGAGGACTCCTCATACTCTTCCACTGCTCCAGCATGGGTACCTTCCACAGGGTGCAATCCTTCAGGAACAGGTTGCTCCAGTGTGGATCCCCCATGGGGTCAAATGTCCTTCCAGCAAAGCTGCTCCAGTGTGGGGTCCTCTCTCCACAGGTTCACAGGTCCTGCCAGGACTCTGTTTTAGTGCAGACCTCCCATGGAGCCACAGTCTCCTTTGGGCATCTACCTGCTCTGGTGTGGGATCCTCCATAGGCTGCAGGTGGGTCTCTGCTCCCCCATGGCCCTCCTTGGGCTGCAATGGAAGAGCTACCTCACTATGCCCTTCCCGTCAGGCTGCAGGGGAATCTCTGATCCAGCATCTGAAATACCTCATCCCCTCCTTCTTCACTGACCTTGGAGTCTGCAGAGCTGTTTCTCCCACACATGCTCACTCCTCTCTCCCAGATTGTTGAGCAGGTTTTTTACCCCCTTCTTAAGTCTGTTATCCCAGAGGCCCTACCACCACTGATGGGCTCGGCCTTGACCAGCAGTGGGTCCATCGGCTGTGTCAGACATGGGGGAAGTTCTGGTGGTTTCTCACAGAAGCCACCCCTGCAGCCTCCTGCTACCAAAGCTTTGCCATGCACACTCAAAACGGGTCTCTTATTTCTAGGACTGTTTCACTAAAAAGCAGGATAATATCCCTTCTTCTGCCATCTGTTCCTTTAAAGGTAACAACATGTTACCAAACAGACAGTTTCTGAAGGAGCATTTAGCTATTTCATTACATCAATAGCAATTCCTTTTACAAAATAACTTCACATAGATTTGCTGCTGGGATGACACTTGATCTGTCTTTAGGTCCTTCAAGTCAGTCTCTATAAGTGGATCCTGCTATTTTCACAGTCTGTCAATGCAATCACAAGAGATTCCCAGACCTCAGGTTCATAGGTTTTCCATTTACACATAGGAAATGGCACCTTTTACTTCTATGCTGTTTCTGAGTCTTATTAGTAAGTTCAGCTGCTTTATGTATTACCAGTTTCACTGCCGTTCTGTTTTTCAAATCACAACTGTTTTCATGTCAGGAAAAGAATTTCAAACCACAGGAAATTCTGAGGATGATGTACAAATATACACTAAGAACTATCAGGAAGCAGAATCAAACCTGCAGTTGGAAAAATATTAAAAGAATGTCACTGCTTTCAGACTCCGCTTTTATTTTCATCATTCTTTAAAGACATAAATGAACAAGATTAATAATTCAGACAGTAAAGGAAAGCCTTTGAAAAACTCTGAATAATTCAGAAGTTCTGACATTATATAGCCTTTGTCATACTGATCCATTCGTCCCGGGTAAGAGGCTGAAGAGAGAATGAAGTGACTGACCCATTTTCTCACAACCTTCTCATATTACGGTTTATGAACAACAAAACTCTGCAAATCAGAAGGTCACAAAAAAAGAAAAAGAAGCTTGTGTTCACCAGTGGTCTGTACCAGCAAAATTATGAGAAAGGGCAAACAGGAACATTACAAACACAGTGTTAAAACTACAAAACCTGACCTGTAGCCCAAGAAAATCCACTCTTTTGACTTACCCAGGCTCTAATCATAAGGTATGTGAAAGGTTTAAGAAATTCAGATAATATTCATCATAAAAAAACTGTTTTAAAAGAAAGTTTGCCAAAGCAAGAGCGAGCCTGAGAAATATATAAACACATATTTCTTTGTATAAAGCATCACGTAGAATTTTTATGTCTTCTATAAGTAACATGCATTTGCCTCATCCATCTAACTAAAATTAAAATTTTTCAGTATCATAATGATAATGAACTATATATACCTTCCTCTCACCACTTTTTCAATTCTGGTCATTATTTTGGGTCACAGATTATATAAATGGATACTACAGAAAAACATAAGTTAATGAATTTAAGAAAATTTGTCTTCTTAAGAACAAATATTTGAGATTTCTGTTAGGACTCCTGGCACAAAAATATTCCAGAACAAGGATCATTCACCATTCACCTGGCTGTAGTATTTGGGCTCCAGCCCCTTATACACACATATTTTGTGGCTAATCTTTTAGAGAGAAAGCCAGAGGAGGCTTTCAGAAAAGAGTTATTTCCAGCTAGGAAGGTACCGTCCTAGAGTTTAAGACATTTACCATCACTCAGGAGAGTGGGCTGAGGGGCAGAGGGAACAAATAGAGCTAAACACCATGAGGCATACTCAGACTGAGATTTTGGGGAGCAAGGAGGTCCTGCAGTGAGACTTTGCTTACCCAGCATTAAACAGAGGAGACATCTCTGACTAAGGTGGTTGTCCAGAGTCTTTTGTAGTCACTTGAGATCATGAACACCTGGAAATGAGGGAAAGTAAGTTTGATTTGGAGGTCCTTGAGTAGACTCTTCAAAGGTTGCTCAATGGCACTGCCATAAGGATGACTTGATCCAGTACCTGGGGCTTTGAGGTTCCACAGACTGAGGAATAAAAACTGAACATTTATGTCATCTCATGAACATTTTAGATGGCAGGACGCTTTCCTGACCTCTGCAGGAGTACAACAGTAGGGTTTTAAGTCTTTATCTGGAGCATATATCAAAGGCTCAGAAAAGTAGAAAGGAAGATCAAATAAACCTAATCAGCTGCTGATAGGCAGGCAGATATTTGACTTGGGACATCTGTATTAGTAATGGTAACAGCCTTCTGAGGCCAGAAAGAACACTGAAAACCAATTTTTACAAATTCTTTCTTGGAAAGCAAGTCCTCAGTAAAGCAAAAAGTGTTCCTCTAGACAAAAGAAGGATTTGAGTATCAAGCCCATCCATTGTAACTGCTCCAAAAGGCAATGAAAAGCATGAGGGACTATGTTACACAAGGCTTTTCAATGCTAATAAATATTTAACTCACATCAGCAGTTTCTACAGAACACTTCAATAGGACCAGAATGAAAAGCAAGCGTTCCTCCAGCAAAGGAGGAGGTCTTTGGTTCAGACTTTCAGAGTGTCTTTCCAGTGAAGTGCTGCATACAAACTCATGTGGGTATGGCAGTATTTCAAACTACCAAGAGGTCTCTTTCACAGAACACAGTCTATACATCTGCCAGACATCCATTCTTGGCCACCCTTCGTCCTTTTCTAGCACGGCTGTGAATTCCCACATCATGGAGACTCTGCTCTTTCTAGGCATTTCTACTTGCTGCTTACCATATGCTTCAGTAGCTCAGCATTTCTTCTGCAGCTAAGCCAGAAAATAATTCCCCAAGATGATTGACATCTAATTATTGACATACATTTACCGGCCTTTACACATAGGGTAACACAGAGAGGTGCAGAGGATATACTGTTACATGATGGATGTGAAAGATCAAATGACACACTGCATTTGTTCATAACACCTCCCTTTTATTGCCAAAAGACCATCCCTGTCCTCAGACATCGAGACAGACAAGTCATAGAGTTGATGATAATATCTTGTTATTACAACCTTCTAGAAAAAGAAAACCATGTTCTAGTCACTTCACTATTTTCATCAAGAGTCAACGACCCAATCCTGAAGCTGAGAAGAAAATTTATGTTTCAGAAAACCCACCACAAACTGTTGGAAACACTGTAAGTATGCCCTGCTCCAATGTGCCTGGTTTTCTTCCAGTAAGTTAATTATCTTCCTTCCACAAAAAAACAAGCAAAAAAACATCCCTTGGGTTCCCAAAGGCAATCCTTTGAGAACAATGAACATTTGATAGACTTCTGTGCTCACTAAATATATAGTGAAGATGGAAAAATTTCCCATAAAGCCTGAAAGATATTTAGCAGTGACTGAAAGTCAGTAAAATCATGACAGTCACATAGCTATTATGTTATCCTGATAGCTCTCAGTATGTGAAGCTATCAGCTATCGAACATCTGAGCTCAAAAGTACAGCCTCCAACTACAGATCATATATTGCACATCTCTATGCAATAGCTGAAAGAATTCACACTCTGCCATCGCTGCTTTCTCTGCAGGAATCCCTCTGCTTCTATGTCTAATTCTGCTTTTGTCCTGTGGATATGACACAAGAAATGCTAAGCACAAATTTCAATACAGAAACATGTTATGTGGCGTGGTAAGAGAAGTACCTCATAATAGCCCAGTTTGGAAGTATTGACCAAAAATTTGCTTCCTGATAACTGAGAGCTGGGACTTTGGCCCTTCTACAGAAGCAAGGAGAGCAAACCATAGCTTCAGGCTTAACCAGTTGCATGGAGTTTAGTACCACTCTAGTGACTGAGCACATTTGTTATACTTTATGCCCTCGTAGCCTGTGTTCTCTACAGATTTTTTCACTTTGATTCACCTTGTGAAAAGAAACACCTGCCCACAGTACCCTCGCTTTTGCTTCACCATGTCTATCGTTGACCTATGCATGTTGGAAAAGCCAAGCTCAGTTCAATGCCTGAAATAAAAATAAAACCTCCCTTCAAATGGCACAAAGCTGCTTAAAAATGTTAATCTCCCTTATTTTTATGATGTGTTTAATATTAAATGTTCCCATATGGGTACAACACGGCAAACCATGTCCTTCCATTTAAATAGCCTGTTTACTTTAAAATCTGAAACTAGCTACAAATTTAAACCCTTTTTGTTTTTGTCCACCTGGAAAAAATTATGAAATTCTTAAGTGTGCATTGTAATAGGAGCAAACACTGAAGAGTGTGAATTCTTAGGTTTCAATATCTATTTTTAAATTGTTTTGCATGTAAGCTTTTCATTTAGGTTTAATAAGATTCTAATTGCATTTTTCAAAAAATACCAGTTGATTATTGAAGACATATTTCTGTAGGATTAACTTACACAGTTTAGACTTCTAAAATATTGTTTTAAATAATAATTTAGTATTTTGTGATTTATGCTACTAAATTTAAATATAGTTAGTATAAAATAATGGCAAAATGATTGCAAGAAATAAACTTATTGAAGATCAATCATTTTATGAGAGATACACATCTCCTGTGTAATTATTCAATGTCAATAAGTGTCTTCAGAAAGCTGTGCGTAATTAATGTATGAAGAGTTCTTAGTTATAATTTAACATACTGTGCAATTAAAGCCAATCAAAAATTTTGCCATTTTTCAAATAGCTCAGAAACACGAAGAAAATGTATTCGCATGTTAAACAAAATGTGCAGTTTCAATTCACAGGTCTGTGTCAGCTGTTTTTTGCCACTTCAGCAGTGCAAAAGAGCCCGAGACCCAGCAGTCTTGCTCTCCTGATGCTCTTTCCTCAGGGGAAATACTGGTAATTCGAAGCAGGAATAGTGGCTGCATGCCACCTTCTCTTCTTCATCTGGAGGTTGTAGTATCAATATCACATTCCTCTCTTGCTGCCAGATGTACTCTTCAGGGTCACAAGTAGCCAAGATTAATTTATAATAGCTTTACAACAGCCTAAAGATCTATAAAGTAATTTTTGCCTCGCTAATCTGGCACTGCCTGCTATGGAGGATCTGGGCCTTTAAGCACAGGAAGGTCTTAATTAACTGTTGTCTTGGGCTAACTGTAGGCTTTAGACCTGGATTGAAAAGGCATTAAAGTCACCTGGAATCCGTTCTTCACCCTCACTGGAAGCTGTGCAGACCCTCAGCGTGCTGTGTGCTCCATGGAAACACCGCTCTTTTGGCAGGCAAGCATCTCCTGGAATAGTTATTACAACAGATATTATGGAAGGACTGCACTAGCAGAGAGCTTAATGAGATAACCTCTTTCTTCTTTTTCACCAATTTATTTTTATGTTCTCATAAATCATACTTTTTTTCCACTCACTATTGTCATGAAACCTCTCACTGTACCCCCCTAAATATTATTTAGAATATTCTCTTTAGGAGTTTGAAGGTAGAAACTGCCTTTTGCTCTATTCAGATTGTCACATGTTTTGATTTTACCATTAACTTTATGTCTAAAACATGAGCTATATCAGGCATCCAAAAGCACAGCCTAACTTTCAAGAGGCACTGAGCACTGGAAGAACCAATAAAGATAACATCTGCCTTTACTCCTCTAAGTAAAACTGCCCCAAAAAAACTAGCATTGCAGAACAGCAGCAGAACTTCCCCGAAGTACTTCTAAATATGTTGGAGGCACCTTCTGTACCACCTTCCTTTAGTGCTAGTTCATAAGAGAAATGTAGTATTTGACACCTTCATTTGACTTAATACCATTTCATGCCAAAAGTTAAACTTACAAAACTGCTGTATGTGACAAGTAAGCCAAGTACATGTCCCTCTGCTCACCATCAGGAGGTGATGCTTTCCAAAGAGCCGGAAGGCTTCTGGTGATCCACATCATCACAGGCTCGGTAACTACATGAGACCACACTGATGATGGAGCTGTGTTCCCCTGCCGTGAATCACTCTTCAAGTAATTAAAACCATTATTCAAGTCAGAACACAACAAAGAATAAAAGCCTGGAACCCCTGGTTTTGATGCTTGATCAAAGCCCTTACTTCTTGTGCAATGTGGTGGCACTAGCCTGCCGGGCTGCTGAAGGCAACTATCAACCACTGCAGACATGCCCACAGCCCAGTGCAGGTTGGTAATGGCAACAATCATTCACAAAACAAAGGTTTATTTGGAGCTGAAATATGATTGATGTCATTGTTTTATAGGCTTTTGAAAATTAGTGAAGACTAAGCTAATCAACCTGCTCTGCCTTTATATTTACTGAAGAGAAATATGTCCAGTGGGGAAAAGATTAGTGTGAATGTGGGCACTTTGCTCAGTGGAGTAAGGGACTGAGAGACAACAGGCATGAAACAGGTAGAGGTACTACATCTCTTTTTTTCTCCTCATTTTTCACTAGGCAGATGTGTCCCAGGCATTGCAGCGCCCAAAGGCTACCAGCAGAGTCTACAGGAATGACATGGAATCTGCAGTAGAGGAAGGCAGGGTGAGGGACAACTTCAGCAAACTGGGCACATGCAACCCATGGGAGCAGATCAGCTGCATCTAAGGGTACTGAGGGAGCTGTCTGAGATCATTCGTAAAAGAGCTGTCATCTTTGAAAGGTCACTGCATTCAGGGAGGTTCCTGATGACAGAAAAAAAAGGTCAACATCACACCCATCTTCAGAAGGGACAAGCCGGGTGACTCAGGTCACACAGACTTACCTCAACCCCTGGACACATTATGGAGCAAATCCTTTAGGAAGCCATTGCTGATCACATGAAAAGCAAGAAGGGGATCTAGCAAGAGCAAATAATGCCCAAACAATCCCACCAATTTCCATGATGAACTGACGAGCTCCATGCACAATGGAAGAACAAAAGGCATTGTACATCTTGACCTCAGCAAGACTGATACTGTTCAGCCTTTACTAATGACTGAAGACACCCAGCCTCTCCACAGGTGATACCAGACAATATGCAGGAGGACAGGCTGCTGTTCAGAGGGACCTGGACAAGCTGAAGGAATGAGCTGATAGGAACCTCATGAGGGCTAAGGCAAATACAAAGTCCTGTATCTGTGAGGGAATAACTCCAGGCAGCAGTAAGGGCTGGGGCTCAAGCATCTGGAAAAGCTTGGCAGAAAAGAATCAGGGCATCCTGATGGACAATATGCTGCGTGCAAATTGGCAGTGTCCCTTTGCAGCAAAGAAAGCCAACAGAACTGTACTGGCAAGAATTAATACTGTTTCTGCAAGTCAAAATGTTTGCCTCTATTTGCCCCTGTGAGACTGCACCTGGAGTAGTGCACCCAGTTTTAGGCTACTCAGTACCACAAAGACATGGACATGCTGGTGTGAGCCAGAGGGAGGGCCAGAAGGATGGGCAGGACATCAATGCACAAGATGCACAAGAAGCTGCATGAAATGGGCTTGTTCAGTTTTCAGAACAGAAGGCTCGGGTGGACCTTACCGTTGTCTGTAACTGGCTCATGAAAGG
The DNA here is from genome assembly GCA_013397795.1 of Orthonyx spaldingii. NCBI lineage: Eukaryota > Metazoa > Chordata > Aves > Passeriformes > Orthonychidae > Orthonyx > Orthonyx spaldingii. Next base: position 63,568 of record VZTJ01005843.1, read on the forward strand.
GAATATGAAAGACAGAGAGAGTCTCTCCTCAGACGTGCACAGGCATAAAATAAGATGTAAAAGAAGCCAGTTGGAGCTCAGTTGTATCAGAAATTCTGATCATATAAAAGGAGAAAACTTTTTACCACAAGGCTGATCAAACACTGGAATAAGATTCCTAGGAGACTTCCAGAAACCAGGCAGTGCAAGCCCTGAGCAACTGGCTTGTCTTTGAGCCAGGAACTGGATTAGATGAACTCTAGTGTTTGCTTCTAACCTGCACCACTTTGTGGTTCTGTTTTAGGAAAAGACAGGCACAGATGCATTTGCTCCATGGGGATGCCCATTTTCTTCCACTGAGATGAAGCTGACTAGCTTAGGCGTACACTACCCCAATTAGATGGGGTTAGTTACAACAGAGAAATCCCACTTTTAGAACAGAAAACTTCAGTAAAATAGAGGCACTGGAGCATTAGTGTTTAGTAAAGTACATATTGCTAGCTACAGCTATCCTTGAAAAAGTTCCTAGTTGAGGGAGATGCTTTCACTCTCAGTTTCTTTCCTATCTCTTATGTTACATTTGAGATAGGAGAATTCATTGGTGGCATGGGTTTACGAAACCAGAAAAGTATTTGAAAAATATAATAGATTATTATATACTTTATATGTACATATACAATCCACAATATATAGAAACGCACATAGCTATACTGCATCCTACCTCTAGGCAGGATAATGGATAAGGTGATGTCTTAGATCCTTCCAGACTTATTTTTTCTGATTCTTTAATACTACCAATTATCCTTCAGTGTATGTGAATACTACATCTCTTTACTACATGCCATGTCAAAACATTTGTTCCATTTAGATCTCTCTCTCTGACATTGCAGTATCGCATTTAGTCCTTATTTTCAGTTGGTTGCTATGCAAATCTGTGATCACTAATTTACAGTATCTCTTCTAAAATTTCTAAATACCATAAATTTATTAATTCGGGCTTTCAAACAGTCCAAAATCTTGTTGTCATTTAACCAGAATTAAAGACATGCTACAAAGTACCAATTATCAGTTGCAAGAGAGAAACTCGAAGTTCATAGCTAGCTGTGTAAGTGGTCACAGATATTGTACTAACTGAATGGTGAATGATTCAGCCTCCCACTGGGGGCATTATATGCAGGAATCTCTGCACAATTCTGGGTACTTTAATACCAGAAAAAGGCAACAGAAAGATGGGTATGTGGGGGGAAAAAAAGCCATAAAAATAATTGAACAGCTGGAGGGTTTAATTTATGAAGAGACATTAAAGGAATGATGTTTGATTGTCTGCACAATGTCCAAAAGCCATATGTTAAACACTTCAAGTGTCTGAAGAGTGTAAACAGCAAGGAAATAAATAACCAGGCTAAAACAAGAAGGTGTAACTAAAAATACATAAAATAAATATATTATGGGATATTCTTAACAATGAGCTTTGTTAATTACAGATAAGTATCTGAAGAAAAGCAGCAGGAGTCTTATTGTTCCTAGTAACTTAGAGAACAAACTGGAGAAATCACTGGGTAAAAAAAGTATCTATTTGGGGCTGGCTGGCAAGAGAGCTTGACAGCTATTATTGTCTGATAATATCTTCCTTTATGATATTTATAAATCAAAATGCAAGAGACAAGGGGTCACTCAATGAATTGAAATAGCCATTTACCTTGATTAACCCTACTTGTCTAAAATATTAGAGCAAACAAAATACTACCCTTACTCAAACTTTACTCATTAACACTTCCTGAAGATATTTTCTGTCAGATATTTTTCAAAATAATAAAACTAATAGCACTGCACATTTAAAACAAACTAATACGCAAAATTGTCCCTACACAATTGTTTAGGACACAAAGTTGGAACTACTAACAGAAAACCCATATCTTCTGCATTCGTAATCCAGAATTCAGGGGTTCTTCTTTTCCTCTGCAGCTTCAAATATGTTCTTTTGTACTTCTCCTTTGCTACTCAGCCTTGCTGCTGTAAGAAGTTTGTTCCTTGTCAAAAAGCTGGAATTCCCATTTGTTTGTGAAAGAGGAACTTGATATTCCCACGCCTCTTACATAAATCCATATTGTTATTTACTAATTCCCTCTTAGTCTTGCTTCTGTGTTTTAGAGATGGATTAGAAGGTGCAAAAGATAAAAAGGTACTCTAGGTGAACTCCAGGGAAAATTCCCCTCAAAAAAAAATCTGCTTTGGAAATAATTAGACTCAGGCTTAGCCAAATAAAGGACATAAGAAACACAGAATGGGTTGGAAGAAATAGTTTGGGTTGGAAGGGACTTTTGAAAGTCATTTAGTTCCAAACCCTCTGCAATCGGCAGGAACATCTTTTACTAGACCAGATTGCTCAGAGCCATCCAGCCTGACCTTGAATATTTTCAGGGATAGCGCATGTACCAGCTCTCTGGGCAACTTGTTTCAGTGCATCGCTACTCTCACTGTAAAAAATATCTTCCTTATATCTAGTCTCAATTGACCCTTGTTCAGTTTAAAGCAATTCCCTCCTTGTGCTATTACCACAGGCTCTTGTAAAAAGTCCCTCTCCAGCTTTCCTGTAGGCCCCCTTTAGGAGCTGGAAGGTGCTATAAGGTCTCCCCAGAGACTTATCTCACCCAACCTAAACAACCCCAACTCACAAAGCCTGTCTTCATAGGAGAGCTACTCCAGCCTTCTGACCGTCTTCATGGCCCTCCTCTGGAGTCAGTCCACATTCCTCTTATGCTGGATTTGGTATGCCAGGTGAGGTCCCACAATAGCAGAGCAGAGGGGAAGAATCAGCTCCCTTGAACTGCTGGTCACACTTTTGATGTAGCCCAGGATACAATTGGCCTTCTGGGTCTGTGAGGCACAATGCCAGCTCATGTCCAGCCTCTCATCCACCAGCACCCCCAGCCACTCAGATGGGTGTCACCTGAAAACTTGCTGAAGATGCACTCAATCCAGATGTCTATATCATTGATGAAGATATGGAACAGTACCAGTCCCAGTATAGACCTCTACGGGACACCATTCATCACTGATTTTCACCTGGACATTGAGCTGTTGACCACTACCCTCTGGATGTGACCATCCAACCAATTACTCATCCATCAAACAGTCCACCAATCAAATTAATATATCTCTAATTTAGAGAGAAGGACATTGTGGGGGGCTGTGCCAAAGGTCTTACAGAAGTCCTTAGGGGACTGACTTCCATGCTAGTCAATTAGCTACTCAACAATGCAGGAAAGGAAATTATATCAAGAGCTGTCTCATTTGAGAAAATAAAAGCCCAGTAGTAAACAAGTGCTTCTACAACTAGGAACCACGGTCAACAGCCAAAAGAGGGTACAAGCCAAAGGACCTTTGCTGACATGCTGATATAGCTTAGAGTACATACTCTTTGCTTCAGCTAAGGGCTGCAGACACCAAAATACAAAATGCTTGTAAGAATATCTAACATAGAAAGGGAAACCCCTTTTTCAAAAAAACAATTTGAACATAGGTTGAGAATTGTTGCCTCAGTCCACTTACTAAGATTACAGCTACCAACATTCTCCATTCAAAGCATTTCTGAAAAGCAGACACTGATTTTTCAAATTGAAGTATTTTGTGTATTCATGGTGTTCTTATTTTTTCAGCTTTTTTTTTTTCTTACTTTCCAGGGCATCCCAGAAGGAATGAATCTAGAAAATAAAAGAAGGAAAAATAAGAAGAAAAGGAGAAGGAAAGATGTGAGAGAAAAAAGAAAATTGATCACGGAAAATGTATTTCAAAATATCAGAAAAAGCTAAAAAAAGTGTGGAGAACTCTTATCAGGATCCAATGAGGGTCTTTCAGTTTACTATCTCATCTTCTAGTGAAACTACTTGCAGAAATCTACCAAAACTTCAGCAATTAGTCAACAAAGGAGCAAACAGGTGGAAATGCAGGACTGTGAGAGAGAATCCATCCTGCCAAGCTGGCATCATGGTCATGACCAGCTGGCTCCGGCTCTCTGCAAGGTTTAATGCCCACATCCTTAAAAGCAGTTAGTGATTTCATAGGAGTCAGTGAAAATGAAGCACCTCCATAATGGTTAGTCACCTAATTATCTTTGCAGATCCAGGTCTTATTTCAGCAAAGGGCACAATAGGGCACTACTTGTCATGGAAAGTGAGATTCACCACATTACCAGTGACAGAAATTGCTAAAGAAGGTCCCAAGCTGAGCAGCTCTATTTGGAAATGACCACGTGTACAGTAGCAGCTACTTTTCTGAGCAAATGTGCACATTTACACTTGGTTCCCAGGGAAACAATTACAAGAACACTGCAATATGGAAAGATTTTTGCTGTATCACATGTTTTCATAATAGAAAGTTTGTCCACAAACATAGTCCTGCAAAAAAAAAAAAAAAAAAGGAAAAAGAAAAGAAGTGTGACTCAAGGAAAAAAGCATCCAGGGCAGAACAGAAAGTAAGCTGACAGCCCTGTGAACCCAAAACAGCCCCTGAAGAAGATGTGTCTGCCAGAAGAGCCAGCCCCGGCGTCAGCCAAAGAAGTCAGCCACAAAGTCAGACACGGCTGCTGGAAAAACACATTCCAGGTCCTACACACTGCTGCCAAGTCCACCCCATGATTATAGCCACGGACTCTGGAGAACCCAGAGGAAGAAGGTGAAAAGGAATAGGATCAACATTGCCTACAGGGAGAAGAGGGAGTGCCAAGGCAACACAAAAATTACTGGTTAGTCGCATTTTTCTTTGCTCTTGCCGTATTTTAATGGAGAGTTTAGCTGCAGTCTTTCAAAGTTTAAAGGAGACTTTGTCATTTTTGGCAGCAAATCCAGCTTTCTTAGCAAACATGATAATGGCCTTACATTACGTGGACTTAGGGCCCAAAGGATTCCAAAGTGTTTTACAAACTTCAGCTGATACGTGGCCAATGTATACAGGGACCTCTTCATCCACCACTGAAATGTGCTGCTCAGCCTCTAAGACAACCTGTCACAAATGCTTAGCAAAGCACAGAAGGTCTTTGCCATATTTTAGGCCAGGATATGGTGAATGCTTTGCGCTACTGAATCTGAACAGGAAGGTGGAACATCATTATGTGAGCAGACATTCAGTTGCACACACACTCCTTCTGCTCTACACCTGCTCTTAAAACTCCTACTACTGTGCCTTTTAGTGTCACAGTTTGATGACCTTTCTTTTCCAGAATCTCTTTGGGTAATGTCCTCAGCTACACAGTTGGATTCTCCTTCCCTTCTGACTATTGCATCTATTAGACTCACACCAGTAGTTATTCCTCCACGTACAAGTCCTACCACCACAGTTTCCCAATCAGCTTCAACTTCTTCTGGGACAGAAATATATAAAGGCCAATAAAATTCTGGGTGAAACCTTGCAGATTTCTTCCCCTTTGGTTATTTACCGTACTGTGATAATTTACCATATATGACGCTTTCTTTCATAAGCACTGATGTATTTTAACTCACTCTTCTACCAAAAAAAAAAAAAAACCAAAAAACCCCCCCAAAACAAAACAAAAAAAAACAAAAACCAAAAAACCCCCCCAAAACAAAACAAAAAAAAACAAAAACCAAAAAACCACCCCTAAACCAAACCAAAAACAAACAAAAAAACCCTGGGAACATTAATCTTAGCCACAATTTCATTTCTTTCCTTAATTCTATAACAAAATAATAATTTGTGCTCTAAGATCTCTATTGAACACTTAAAACTTTCCAAATTCAAGAGAACATCAAGTGATTTAATTATTTTTAAAAAGTTTTGTATAGCTAAGCAGATTTGTGCAACATCTAGAAAGTCTGACGGATTTCGAAACGCAGCAAAATATCTAATAAAGATTTTCAGACACAGCAACAACAGAATCCCAGATATACTGAACAACATAAAAGCAAACACACTTTTAAACTTCACCCCCAAGACATATCTAGGATATATGCACGTATTTATCTTCAAGGGATGTTAAGGGAAAAAATATTTCTAATTCCAGTTGTTTTCAACTTTCTTTGTGCTCTCTCTTTAAGTATTTTCTCTGGTAACAGGACCGATTTTTACAGCTGTCACTCACACTGCATACAAATCTGGCCCATCCAGTGCCACCATGGACTCATGTCAGGATAATCATTGTAAGAATGTCTAACTCTGATTTTTTTATTTTTAGCTTTTGAAAACAGATGGTATTTTCTAAAGGTAAAATATTTCTGGTCATGTGTGAGAAAGAAATATTAACTGTCAATGTGATGGAAAATTTCATCCTAATACTGAGCAGATGGTCCCACTCCTTTCAGTTCACCTGAATGTGTCACACAGTGCTATAAGTCCTATATTGTGCATCCAAGAACAGATTCAGGCCTTCTTCATATGGTAGATGTACTAGCACTTCACAAGGACCAGGTAGAAAATCTGTTATAGTCTAGAACAGGAGATAAAAATATGACAAAATTAACTATGTTTGCCTCAGAACACTTCTACAAATGAGGTGCATGCTAGCCTTGGGAAACTGCTTTCAGAAGCTCACACACTTTAGAAGACCAAAAATAAAACTATTTATTATACCTCTTAATTATGTTATTACACATCTACTAAAAGCAAGCAGATGTAAAATCAAACCTGTCAATATCAAGCTGGGATGTATCTCAATACTCTTATTTTCCTTAAAATCCTGCTCATACCCAAAAGGTGAGGAGAATGTGCTAGATCAGGATCACATGGGTCTGACTTCACAGGTCTTTAAATCACACAGAATTACTCCTGAGCTGGGCTCAGCAGGTTGAGCTTGGATGACTCCTGTGAGTGCAGCCCACAGATCTGGCACCAGGGCCCTGGTTTGATTTGAAGATGTCCAGAGATGGAGACACCAACATTCCCCACATTGGTATTTTCCAAAGGTTAGTCTTTTCCCTGTTAAAAACTTGTGTCTTATTTCCAATATGACTTTGTCTGGCTTCAGTTTCAGGCCATTGGTTTTCATTATTCCTTGGAAAATAAACCTGTTCATAATCATACACATAGATATACAGCCCTGACACTCCCATCCTGTTTTCTCTGCAGCTCCCAGAGATCTGAACAGATGGCAAAGGCAGACTATCTCATGTATTAAAAAGAGGAAAGCCCAGATAGGGAAAATATTGCACTTTAGAAAGTTTTGGTGGGTTTCTTGGGGTTTTTTTAAGAAGACAACAGCACCCACAAAGACATGCAGCATTTTGATACTACAGTCTTCTGTTGAACTTCCACCAGCTCCTTGTTGGAGAGCTGTCTCCACAGAATCCCTCCCTACAGCAGCTAGTGGTGAAAATACTTTTCCTGCTCCAGTTTTTCTTGATGGGGGATCCAAATTTATTCCTCGGTTTGCCACATTTCAAAGGGAATTATACAATGCCAATCTCTTCCAGTGCTTCTTTGTTGGACTGCTGCTCTTAGCTGAGGTGGCTGCAGAAAATCACACCAGCATTTTAATGAGGAATTCAGAGAAGTTAAAAGACCTTTCCATTGGTGTTTAAATCTCACACAAACACCAGGCTGCAGCTGTAGCCTTTGCTGCTTATGGATAAATGTATTATTTTAGAACATGGCCAAGACCTCCTTCTAGGAGGTCCTGCAGGAGTGGAGCCAACAAGTGATTATGAAAGCCAGCCTAAAGAACATTTGACACTGTTTTCTGCCTACGCTTAACAAGCACCTCGTAGTTCGGGCTGCAGTTTGCACGATTTTGGCTTTTAGAAAATATGAAACACCTTAGTAGATGGATTTTACGTCTAGGAGATTCCATCTGAGGCACTGAACCCACCCAGTTTTATTACTTTCAAAAGGTTGGGAAAAGCTTCAAAGTCGCATCTGATGAATTCATGAATTTATTCTAAAAAAATATCTGGAACTTTGGCATCCATGCACTTTTTTAAAAAATAAACACATACAAAAAAAAATCCACACTTCCAATAAATCTTACTAGACTTATTTTCTTAAGCTAAAATCAATGAATTTGTTCATTATTATGTATTTCATTTCCTTTGAATAAATAAGCCTTTATTTACTACTTTTTGAGATACTACCCAGTATGTCACTCGCAGCCCTCGTCTGCCTTGTGATCCAGTCACTGAAATGGAAGAACCAGCTGGCAACTGAGAACATTTGAGTAAAATAAAAGCAAAGAGCAGAAGTCGCAGACTGGGCAGAGCTACAAAGGTGAGGAGAAGGGCATCATTCGTTTTGGGAGAGAAGCTGGGGCCACTGTTACAAACTAACTTTTTTCTGAGGACTGCAGATGGATTGCCTCCCTCTCCACATTTTTTCTCATTATTTTAATAAGACAAGCAGAGCTTGACCCACAAAGGGACTCAGGTAAACGATGACTATCTTATACACTGTATGGTCATTAGTATCAATTCCACAGCATTGAACAGCCTTTGGTGCGCTCTACACTCTGCACAGGGCAATCAGGAAGGTGAAGATTGGATTGAGAATGGGGACCATGTAGGAAAACCAAAAGAAAATGCTACAGAGAAGTGTTTTATACTCTGTCCATTTGCAATTTTAATTTTGGGTAATATAGTGTAGAGCTCTTAAAGTGTAGAGCTCACTTAAATATAAAAACACCCCTCAAGGTCTGTGAAACTTGCATTTATTTTGACAGAGCAGTTCAGCTTCAAAAGGAAGATTGGAAACTGCTTCTTATTGTGCTAAGTTGGTCAATACTATTCTCTTTCAGGATTCTGAGTGGAGAACTGACCTTGGTCTCCCATTTCCTAGCAGAGAATAACAGCATTTTTGTGAAGTGGTGCTGACTGCTTGGTTATTTGTCCTGACCACATTAGTACCAGTTAGTGCTGGTGGTGTCTGTCAGAGGAACACCACTAAATCTGAGGATGCCCAAGTGATGAAGGTGGTGTACCCTGATAAGAAAGGTAGGAAGGTTGCTAATTTTAACCACTGCAACTGTATGAACTCTGCTAATGTGCTGTCTTATTAGCTACTTTTAAATATATTGTAGTTGTTTGCAAAGGTGCTTTCTGCAGCATTGCCTGCTGCTCATGACTTTAGCCCAGAGGGACTGAATCAGAGGAACAGTAAGGAAACAAAAGCCTTTTGCAACATCCAACCTCTGCACCTCAGAAAAGCAGGTGTTCATCCACAGGGTGAGATCAATACAAGTATGGGGGCAAGGGACAAAAGAGGAAGAGCAAGCAGAGGAAGGCAGTACAAAGTAGGAAGAAAGGGGGAAAAGTGAACAAATGACAAAAGGATCATGACAAATTTCCATACAAGCTTGAAGTCACGAATGAGAAAAGAAGAAATTAGAAGCTCCAAATGAGAAAAGACAAAATCAGAAGCTCCCTTTGAGACCATTAAGGAAGAGGGAGTCTGGACAAGCAATCTAATATATGAGAGGCAAGGCTGGACTTGTGCAGGCCTTCAGCATTTAATTAGGAATGGAGCAGGCTGACTCTATCCGAGAAGCAGCTCAAAGGCTAAAAAAAAAGAATAGAAGACAACATACACCAAGGAATTGTGTAGGATTGCTAGCCCTCCATTCAGAGATTTGAGACTGGCAGCAGACATCCAGTGACTGAAACACTTCAATGAGAGAGCAAGATTGCTGCAAGGCCAGTCACTAAGCAGAACTCCAGACCAAGAAAAGTCAGCAAGCCAGACGATGATGTTAGGAAAGAGCTCAACCTCGCCCACACAATAAAGAAAGCAGTAACATCAGATTTTGTTGGGCCAGTCAGCTTTCCAGCATTCCAACACTTCTTGTCCTCTGGCATGTGGTATCAGATAATATGACTAATTCAATAATTTCAGGTAGAGAACAATTGCAGCTGGCACCCTGTGTTTCTAAAAATACGCGTTACTAAACCAAAAGTACAAAGTCTCAACAAAGTCGCTATGCTACTCTACCTTCCAAATTAATTGTTATAAAACAACCTGCAGGAACCAGGTAATGATTTCCACCAGCATACTCCAAAGTCTTCAGTTTTCTGGGCCTAGCCTAGCTATTCAGGTTAGACTAGGAACAGGTTAGCTCTAGACTCTTTTAAATCCTCATTCTTGAATTTAAATACAAGATTCAGCAATTTGTCATCAAGTTGCTTGAGGTTTCACCCGTCTGCTCTGCTACCCTTGGATGTATAACTAAACATATTACAGTTGAAAATAAACCAAAATGATTGATAGACTGTGGCAGTGAAATTACAAGTAACTAAGCATCTCTTGCAACATAAGGTGAATAATATATGAAGCAAATTAGGACAAGTATGGTTGAGGCTTCTCAGTTGGGGTGCTGAGAGATTTTTTTATTACCCTGTTCACAACTAGTTGCTAGCTTACCTCGTTTTCTCTTCTTTATTTACTTTTTTCATTTGATGGGGAATATCAGGATAGATACTATTTTCAAGTTTGGAGGGGAGGATGGAAGTGTTGTTTCTTTAAAAAGTTCTGTCCTTTCTGTTCATGTACATAATGCCTAAAGCAGGACTGTAATGGAAATTATGGTTAAAATATTTTCTAGAGGAAAAGGTCAGCCTAAGCAAGAAAGAAGGATGATCTCATATTTCTGACAGCTCAGATACAAGCAAATCTTAGCACCAATAAGTTATGTCATCTGTTAAATTAACATAAGCAGAATGCCTCTGTAGATTTTGCACTGTTATGACAAGGCTGTAGGGAAGAGGGGTAAATATTCCATATGAAACAGCTATCTATACAGGGTTACTTGTATCTATTATTATCTTTAAATAAATCAACTGGGAATTAAGGCCAGCATGGTTTTCTGTTCTGTCTTCAGAGACCTAAGCTGTGCCACATTAAAAAAACATACTAAGCATAAATTTATATTTGGCCAGAATAACACTGAAGGCCATGCCTTAGTATCTTACTCACTGAGATACTGTCCATCCTGACCTTGGCTATAGCTTCATATTTTACACACTATTACTGTCATAGTAACAGACAGAGCCAACAATAATTTGCTCATACAATTTACAATACATTGTCTCCCAGCCACACTGAGGTCTCTTTAACCATCAGCAGATGTGTTGCTTGTATTAGCTATATTTGAACAAAGCCAAATCTATTCAGCCCTCAAGTCCCTCTGGCTGGTTGGCTGTGTCTTGAGCTTGGTGCCTAGATAATTTGGTGTTCATACCACTGTAACTAATTACAACATGACTGAGGAGGTCGAGAAGTTTTAGCCCACAACCTGCTGACTAAATTTCATGTGTTTCTCCCCTCCCTGGCATCTGAGTTTTAGGAGTCCACACTCAGAGAGGTTAATTGGCAATTAATACTGTGGATGTTCTGCGACATTCAGTTCTTAAGGTTCTTTCTATGTGAATAATATCCAAAATTTCTTTCACCATAACCATAAAACATTAAATGTCACTTAGTAAATTCTCAGTATTCATGCTTCATAATCAAGCCACAAAATCTTGTACAAAAAAATCTATATATTCATGTTAATAATACTGAAAAATAAACTAATGTAAAAAAAACCCCACACCATCACTCTTTTCCCACATGAAAGACAGAAGGGCTGTACTATTCATTAATGTGTATGTAAAGACCTACTTCTAGAAGCAAAGGCACTAAAGAAAGAAAAAATCAGACCCCCCCCGCAAAAAGGCAGGTCTTTAGTTCTGAGTTTGGGTTCTTGATACAGCAATACAAATGTATCCAGCACAGTGCAATAAAGCATGCAGCTATAATTACATTTTTTCTGGGTATAAACTCATTCTGACCTGGTGAAAACAGGTTGATCCTAACACTTGGTTAGGATCAGCAAATAACTTAAACTAGTAGTCCCTGAACCCAAATTCATTTGGGCAGAAAAGCTGTGAAGAAAGGCTTCAAGGATCAGTAGGCTGAGAGCAATGACTACTATTTTTAACAGTTGAAGCAGGCAAAGAATTGCCTTCCCAGAAGGTTCCCCAGAAAATTTTTGCTTTCTCTTAAAAGAATATGAAAGAAAGAGAAACAGCTCAGAAAGATGCAATATATTTTACCCTTTTTTGCTAATTTTTGTTCTTTTACTTTTCAGAATAAGAAGACAAGGAACAAGGCAAGTCTGAAATAGATGGAGTTGATGTAGGCTGTCTGTACGTTCCTCTGCTTATTAGCCCCTTCTTCTATCAGTATTTCCTTGCACATTTTACCCAGCATACAGCCTTTTCTTTTTAATACCTTTATCTCATTGTTTATTTCCCTTCCCGGTATCCATAATATCCATCTTTGACATCTGGTTATTAAACTTACCATTGTAGCACAATGTAAAACATGGCGTTTATAAAGCTTGTTGCTTATTTTGATGGTGTGGCTCCACAGCCCAAAGATTTTACTTTTAAACCTGACAAATCCCTTCTGCAAGGGATTCATACAGCTGTAGAGATGCTCTTATGCTTGCTAGAAAATGAGAAATTTAGGTTCAGAATTTCCCCTTCTTGCTGCCTCCACAGGAGATAGTATTTCTCTAAGCTGATCCCCAGCTGCTTTATTGGCCCCTTGAGTCCATTGCCAGATAATACATAACCCCAAACAGCCTTAAGTTTGCTGGAAGTTCCTGAAGGGTCTGGATGCAGGAACATTGCAGCTCAGAAAAAGGCAGCTTTATACTTCCTCCCCTGGGTGTCCTTTTTGCTCTTTGGACATAATAGAGCATCCGGACTTGATATTTCACTTCTTTCTCTCTGCTTCCCTTTCTGAAATGCCAATGTATGTCAGGCCTCATGTCTAAAAATTTAGGTGAATTTGCTATAAAGTTAGATGTTGGTCTAATTACTGCAGATTGGATGTTTAATCCTTCTGCTGCTTCTCTCTGAAAAATCACAATGCCTGAACTGTAAAGCATTGGCAATGTTTCTCTAGGACTTTTGTTCTTATGTAATAATATTCATCTTAGTTGAGATGATTATGAAATGAAAGATCTTATTGCTTTTCCTAAGATGGTTTTGCTTAGTTCCAATGTCTCCAAATTTTCTGAACTGCAGGGCAGTAATTGTCATCGAAATAGATAATTTTGTTCTTATACAGCCCTTCATTGTTCTTCCCAGCTGCCTGTAAAAAATTATTGCTGAGTTTGATAATTCTGGAAACAGAAAACAATGTATCTTGAGGGGTTTTGAGCTTCTGCTCTATAAGATCTTTACATAAGACTATCAAAATGCAAGAATTGTGTAAGTGACAGAGACAACATTCCCACATTTTAGTTATTTTCTGTGTTTTGAGGAATGCCATAAATCCTGTCATTGCTTCTCCTTTGAGCAGTTTTCTAAATCACCACATTTTACTCTTTGGAGTCTGTTCTGTTTTACCAGGAAAAATGAGATGTGTGTTCCCTGCACAAGGTTAATCAATAAAATCTTTACAGTCTCTTCTCATCTGGCCAGCCTCACTTTAATTTCAGTAACAGTGCTGTCATCTCACTCAGAGAGGCAGTTTAAGCTTTCTGAAGCCTTTGTACTTAATTTCCCCATTCTTTCACTCTTTATTGCTAACCCTTTTGAATGTGTTATCCAAGTTTCTGATAGCCAATGGTTTTCACAAAACCCAAGCTCTTCAAATCATGCTACCTCATGAAAATCTGTTTTTAAGAGTATTGCTTAACCCTCGAGGATGTGGAAGAATACTTGGAAAACTTGCTGCAATGTACAGGAGATACTGAAAAAACAGGGTACAAATATCTTCAAATGTTTCTAAAAGTTCTTTTCTTCTCAGTCTTGTGATTTCTGAGGCCTGATTCATGATTTTCAAATGCCTGAGACTGGCAGTGATATTTGTTCCCAAAAGTACAACAGATTTTCTTTTTGGCCAGCTGAGTACCTCAGGACAGTTCTGGACAAGAGTCACTCTACATCTCACCACTTGGGCCACTTTCCCCAGCAGTGCTTAATGCCGTACTTCACCTTCCTTTCCGATGGAAAAGACTCTTACCCAGTGTTCCAAGTCCTTTCACATCCATTTTTTCACTGTCTAAGTGTTGAAATGGATAAAGTGTGGCAGGCAACATTTATTTTAAAGATGTATTTTCCAATATCAGTCACATTTACACGTGCATCTCTGCAGCTTATACACAGAAACACATCAGAAGGCTGGGTGGTCAGACACAAGAGCACCAATGAATGCTCAAGGACAGTCAGGATTTGTTTCTGCCAGACTGTTTGGTGCTTGTGCCAAATACCTCACCACAGCTTCAGATTTGATGAAGCTGAATGTTTTGGAAAATATTGTGAAAGGCTGCCAACATCACCCTTAAAATTAAAAAAAAGCATGAAATATTATTTTTAATTTTATGATTCTGAGAAAAGTAAGCTATTTTTTCAGGATAAGGTTTATGGCTGAAATAGATTTTTTTAATTGGCAATTTCATTGGACTTCATTTTTTCAGATCCATCTGTCTGAAAAAATAAAGGGAAAAGGAACTGAAATGGTGCACAGAACTTCAGGAAGGTACCAGGGTTGTTTAAAATTTGTAATATTAATGTACTAAAAATATCTACCCTTTTTTCTGTCCTGTGATTGTAGTATTTGGGAACCTGAGATTTTATATTCATAGCATTCTACTTTTAAATTAGGGATATTAATAATAAGATTAAATTATGGATATTAAAAACAAGGAAACAAGAATAGTGAAAAACAATCAAACATAATTCAAAGTGAGTCTTCTTTCTATCATGGACTACAGATTACTGCATAGGCAACAAACTCAAGGATTGCCAAATAAAAATGACCCTAGACAGACCTGACGGGAAAGCTGAGAGCTGGATTGTAAAACACTGGAAGTAGAGCAAACATGAAAGCATGAAAAGGCCTCTTGGGCAAGTCTGTAAAATATATTTTTAAATATAACCTGAGGAAAACCGGGAATCACTGAAGAAATTTTAGAGGTGAATTAGGCTGACTTATACTGAAAATTTAGGTGGATCTACAGTTCTGGATAACATGAAGAAGGGTTCAGCTACACGTGGCAACTTCCACAACAAAGAGCCATCAAAGGGCCATCAAATGCAGGTAGTAAGAGCCACAATTGAAACAAGCAGGATGTGGCAGCAGCCTGCAAACTCATGCAGCTCCTCAACGAGGAGCATTGCAGATAAGGCACATGTACATCATCACCAGGAAGGGTAGGATACACACTTAATTGTCAGATCCACTGAAGATTACAAAATACAAAAACTACAAGTCCAGGAAATCTGAGCTGACAGAACAGTTGGAACTGGGAGAGTACAGCAGGTGTTCTGACAGTACCAACATATCCTTGTCCTGTTCCTGCCCATTCCTAGCATCTACTCACAGTCATTGTTGGAACAAGGATAATGGTAAAGGAGCCCTCGCTCTGAACTGCTAAGAAAAATCTCATGGTTTTATGACTTAAACACAGATATTATGCATTTGTATCAACCTACTGGACTCCTGACTAATCCACTGCAATGATTTTTTCAAATTACTTCTAACTGGAATGAATATCCAACAAATTTTACATTCTGCAGTATCACACACCTAAATTTTTGTTAAAATAAATTGTTATTCCAATAGTCATAGATTCCATTTTTAAAAGAAAGAATTTTATTTCCAAAGTATTCCTTTCAGAGTTCTTTTTAATTTAAAATACCCTCAAAGTGAAGGTTCTTCTTTAAATAAACTACAAATTTTAAAGAGAGTAGGACTACAATGCGTTTTAAAACCTGCCAGCTTGGTGTGTTAAATAACAAATAAATGATACAATAATAGATCTTTCCCTGTTCCCAGTTATCTAGAAGTCATGGCAAAAATGTTTCTAAACAGCAAGATTAAAATACTGCACATTACTTATTATGCTGCTAGCAGCTGTACTATCCTCTGCTAGCTTAGCTTTTCCAAATGATTAGAGCTACGTATTACAAAATCATGGTTTGTTTACTTTTCTATCTAATATCTTTAATTTGAACTCCGAATAGAAATGCTTTAGGTTCCAACTCAAATCACAGTAGGTTTTGAAGCTGTACCCATGAGCACTTTAATCATGTGCTATATGGAACAAGTTCTAAATATTAAGGAGAATATGAGCTCTACCAGCTAAATAAAAGGCTGGAATCCAGCAATACTTCTCTTCAAACACAAACTAAATCTCACTCTCTGTGTGACCTTGAGCAAGCTACTTGATCTTTTTGTGCCTTGTCAAGACCATTATTAAAACTTGGACTTCTCTGACTAACAGATGTTTCTGTACATCAGCATAGAGAATACTAGAGTAAACACATTACTGAAAACATTCATGACAATAAAACGATGTGGAACCAAATTTCTTTCATTCCCTGTGATTTGCATCTTCATAATTCTTACTGCACTCACTGACAAAGCCACTTAAACCATGAGATCATTTGTTTTCCAACAAATTAAGTCCCAATACTTGCCAATCATTCTGCTTCAGAGGTCAACGAAGATAGAGTTCTTCTCTTCCTTGCATAGATCCTTAAGACCATTAGAATTACATCTATTTGCAAGAAGTGCTCACAAAGCTAACAAGTTCCAAATGTTTCCTTTTCTTAAATGCATGTTTGTTTCAAATCACATGTTTTTAATCTGTGCAAACTGCCCATTTCTTATTTATCTCAAGTATATGCTGTCCAAGAGATAGCACAGCTAATACAAGTTAAGACTTTTTTTTTACTATCACACAAACTGTTGAGCTAGACAATAAAACACTATCTTCTCATGACCAGAATATGAAGTCTGTAGTACCACTAGGAAAATACTAATAATAGAGAGTATCATTAATAGAGCTGATTACTTAAAATAGGCCTAGCCATAATAAACGCTAAATACATTATGGTAAAAAGTTTGAAGATCTTGGAGTCCCACTCACATTTACCTAATCATTGTATGTTCATTACATGTTATCCCAAGGTGATCATTCAAAGGTTAAGTGCTTATTCAAAGTTCATCTTAAATTCTAGATGTAGTGAAGAGAGGAAGGGAAATGTCTCTGAGGGTGACACATCACCTGTCTGAATCACCTGATTAAAATCACCTGTCTCAGTGGTAGAGACAGTCTAGATGAACTCCTAGTTGAGTTACCAGGTTGAACACCTAAATTCAGGTGAGAAAAATGCCATCCAAATATGGGACAGTCTTCTTAATGATGCCAGGCAAAGAATGTAAAGATTAACCAAGGTCAACAAGTCTGTTAGATAGCAAAATACTTCTAGGTCTCTACTTCTTTTATGTGTATTGCTTGGTCATTCTTGCTTGAGAGAAAGAGTATCCTGAAACTGTATGGGTTTTTTTCATTTATGTTAAAAAGAATATGCTTTATGCAATTTTGACAGCATATAAAAATATAGAGAAATAATATGGTTCAACATGTGCCCAACAATTCTATTGTAAAAAAAACAGTGTTGAAAGAGACAATGCACAAAACAGGGTAGGGAAAACATTAAAGTTCAGACGCAGAAGGAGCATTGTTCCATAACTAGTGTGACCTCTAGTAGATTCAGATTGTTGCTATTCAGGCTAATGTCAAAGAAAGACCCATTAGATGTTGCCGACTCAAGATGGCTCCATGAAACTTGCTCTTCCAGTAGACAGCATTATAGATTTTGGGCACTATTTTACTTCCATAGCACTGATAAGCTTTTATCACAGGGCAGTTAAAATACAAGTGTTTAAACAAGCGGTTGTTTCGGAGAGTTTTGAAGGGATTTTTTTGCTTTGTTTAACATAAAAACATCCAATAAAAATTATTACTTTCACTTAAGGCTATTATATGCGAATCCATATTTTCCTAAGGATACAACCTTGTTAAACAACCTTTCTAAGGTTGTTTAACAATTAGGGTTTGAAAAATGAGTTCAGGTATATAATAACAAAGGGATAAACCAGAGCCTCTCTGGTGTCTCAGACTGATTCCAGAAGGTCATCCAAAAACAGCAACGATGCTATACATTATGTGCTATATATGCATCTTGTCATACCACAGCAAGAACCTATTTCATACCAAAAGGAATCCAAAGAGATTTTGGCAAGGAAACAATAGATCCTCAGGACATGTAAGCTGGTGAGGCTCTAGTGGTATCCATTCTTCCAACAAATTCATGGGGACTAGAACTAGCTGTAGAGGGAAGGAAAGCTAAAAGGGTAATTAAAAAGAATCTTCGAGCAACATTGATGGAATTATGCTTCCAATTTGAGTCTGGTATGAACTTTAACGCAGTTTCCTCCAGACAAGTGGAAAATTTTTTGTTTGTCACTCATATTGAAATAGCTCTAGAAATTTGCACTTGGCTCTAGCTGCAATGTCCTGAGTTTTCTCTCCATTCTTATCTAATTCTTAGAGACGTTGAAAACCTAACAATGCCAAGTGCTTGAAAGATGTCTTCACAAGACAGTTTCCAGCACATAACATTGTCAAGGCTCTCTGGTCCTTTACCCATTCCCATGCAGTCAGTGAAGAACTGACATGTAAAGATATTAATCCAAGAAGCATTTTTGCGCTTCTAGGTTAAAAGAACCTCACAATCAAACCCTGCTGTATGTCAATATCACACAGGCAGTTGTCATTACAACTGGCTGTGTCCAGCTTACTTTTGTGATGAGAGCTTGATATGAAACATGAAGTCTTTTGCCATACCTCTCAAGAAAAGAAAAGAAAAAAGACAAAATGGCCAAAAACCTGACTTAGGTTTCCCAAAGCTGTAACTGCAAAGTGATGCTAGTTAGCAGGTTTCTAATGAGCCTTATGTGTAATTAATCACTTTCTTCTGGGACAAAACAAGTCTTCAGACTCTTAACAGTTATACTGTTGACTGGGGGAAGAGTTGGGATTTCAGGGCATTTTTTTAAGACAGTAAGAGTAGAAAACCATATGGACTGTTCCTATGGATTGTCTTCACCTTGCTGTACATGGAACTAAAATATATAGCTCTTTCCTGTGCAGAGAAGTCCAAACTTAAATATATCGGCTTTTTTCCTCTGAGAGCCCCACTGGAAGGCAACTTCGTCAAGTCTCCTCAACAACCACCTCCTGGCCCTGGCCAAGCAGGCACCCCAGGTCTGCAGAAGGAGGATAAATGACAGCAAGGCTCACAGCAACTTCAGGGCATGACGTGCATTTCCTCTTTCACCCCCCTTTTTGAGCAGAACCCAGTACATCAGGTAGCTTCCACCACTTCCCTGGGCATTCAGTGTCCCCCACCCCATCCCTTAGCAATCTCTTTCCCAACCTTTATGCTATGTCATTTCAGCTTTCATCAGTTCTCCTCCTGGCATAATTCCTCTGTTTCCTGCTTCTTGGCCTCTTGTCAATTGGTAAAGGCTTGGTTAGGACTGACTATTAGTCCTAAAAGGAAAGTACAAAATAACCATAATCTAGTGGTTACAGATGTTCTTCTAACTTTCAGTCTAAATGCATCTGTATCATTTTTCAGCCCTGTGCCTTCCAGAGTTAGGTAAGACTGAGTAGTTCCCAACTGTGTTTATGCTCTATTGTCCTAACCCACAAAATACATCTATGAACTCTTTACATCCCTTATCAGCCTTCATCGATCAGGCTAAATATCAATTATTTTTAGTCTGCCCTCCTGAAGCAGGCTTCCTCTTCCACCCTTCCTCTGCACCTGTTCCAATTTGAATCTTTTTTGTGTTTTTTAACACAAGCAGATAAAACGGTATGAGAATTCAGCTAAGGTCATATTGGTACCACACAGAAAAATTCCTCTTTTGTTTAATGCTTCTGCTAGCAATATTCTGCCTGAGATTTATATTTACTTTTTTCCCAGCTGTGCCACATCCTTGGCTCAGTCAGAAACTTTTGTCTTTCCCTGCTTTCAACTGCAGCTTCCTGCTTCACATAAAATTTAGGAGAAGCTATGGCAATGAATTGAAATGTGTTTAATAACGTCTTGCTTCACTTAATTTAATCACAATGAAGATTAAATGTTATTTATAGTGCTATTTTACTTGCTTAGATTAGAAGAATTTCTTATTCTCGAAATTCTAATAACTCAAAAATTATGCCAACAACTATAAACCAAATGCAGGGTGAAGAGCAGGCATCTGTGCCATGATCTGCGACTGCAGTTCCAGAAGCTTCAGTTTTGCTACTGTCAGCTTCAAAGCCTGACTACAGTTTCAGAGATGTCATCATCTTGCTGTAAAAATTAAGGCTATTTTACGAGATTCCTCAGCTGTTTATAGGGATTCAGATCTCAACACAGTCAACTCAAGAGGTGGGAACACATGTCTGAGGACATCTCTGGGCTCCTCAGACGTGCATTGGACTTTCCCTCAGTGCACGTTCAGTATCCTGTAGAGCCTGAGAGTTATCATGGAAATTAGCAATGACTTGAGCACTGAAAGCCACAATCATGCTAAACTAACTCTGGTTGAATCATGAGGTTCTTTGTTTTTTCATATTCCTTGAAAAGGTCGTGGCAAAATGACAGATTTACAGATCAGATGATTTTTCTCCAGCTGTTTCTGAAGCCATGTCTCCTCCCATGCTTGATGTGGTCAGTTAAGCCAACATTGTGGCTGTGAAACATTAGTAGAGCAGCAAACCCAGGGATCAAGGCCTTTCATAGATTATGATGCCAGATAGATTATCCTTTATAACAGATAAAATTCCTCAAATCTATATATCTCACATCTGAAGTAGCTTTATCAGTGCTATTTAACTCTTCCAGAAAATGCATAAATAAAACTGGCTGACTTTGCTGATCACTGTAGTGTGTACTCATTAGGAAGCTGGCCTTCCAGGCCATGCTCTCAATTTTGTTTTTACTTTCATTCAATGATTTGTCATTGGATAAAATAACAGAGACATAGGAGCATGATGTGAAATCCCAATTCTGCCCTTGGCCCAAGCAGAGTGAAGGACTAGACTCCATCAGGCTCCTTTCTGCCTCTTGCTCTCCACTTCCTACTTCCCAGCTGAGTGTTTTTAGTACTAGCTCATCATACAAGAGGCAGATGACAGCATGTCAGATGAGGAAAATTGCTTTCCTGACCAGATACAGTACCAGAATGCCTAGAATTTGAATATCAGGACAGTGCTAAGTGGAAAAAAACTCCTTTCTTGAATGAGTGAGTAATAGATTGAAGACTAGACATGAGTTGCTAAATGGAAGTGTTCAGGCTGTCTGGGTTAGTGTCTAATAAATCTGCTTTCCTATGGGCTTGTCAGGCAAAAAAGTGAGCAGATTGAATGACCACTTGGCCTGTTCCAGAATATTTCTGCTTTTTATCACTCCACTGCAAGGGTTAATATGATATGGGCTGTAATGAGCTGGCCAGCTCCTGACATGAACAGAATCTGATTGATTATATGCATAGTACACTAACTCTCTGCAGATGATAATGGCCATTCATGTATCATGCATTCAGCAATCACCAACATCTTTAATACAGATGTAAACCTTTGTATTGATGCCAGTTAAGCTACAATGAAGAGAGAAAGAATGTCAGTGAACATTCATTTTATTTCAAAGGGTCACTCCCAGCAGTGCAGCTTGCCATTTTGTGCTGCCGTTGTTTCTCAGAAACATAATTCCCAGGAATGTACTGTTCCTAGTTTCAGAAGTAGGGACACAATTAAACAGAGAAATACTGCAAACAGATAAAATCCATTGCAGAACAGCTCTCATCCTTTATGCAACAGCATGACAATGCAATAGCGTTTGTGACAAGATGTCAAAGGGGAGAGGGTGACCACTGTGTCCTGCTGGACCATTTAGGATAAGTTACACACTAAATGAGTTCCAGTAGGTTTTTCTTACCTTCAGTTCACAAGATGCATTTGCAGGTACAATGTCATGGTGTTTTCAGAACAATCTCAGATCCTCCTGGAATCAATGAGAGACACAGGCAGATACCACAAAACAAAACTGCAGAAGAATAACTCAAGGAGAAACTTGTGCAGGGAATGGAAATGAGGTGCAAGTGGAAAAGGGGATAATGTGCAAAAGAAACAAGAATTGTTCAAGAGCAAAAGAAAGGAAAGAATGGTGAGATGCCTGCATTTCCTAGTTCTCAGTATGGTGATATCACATAAAAACTTGTACAACGGACTAGAAAGACAGGGAATCGACAGCAGGGAAACATCGGATGAGTTGTAACAGAAAACTGAAATTGCCAGGACAAGTAAATTGAGCTGAAAAGAGAGGTGAGATAAATAATAGTTTCAAAGGAGAGGTTTCTTTGCAATATAAGCTGAGATCAGTACTCTTAGGTGCAAGTACTACATTACACTGCTAAATCCTAGCTTTGTGTTGAACACAGCCTACTGCTAGAGATGGTGCCCCCAGACGCTGCCCTTGTCTTGGTGCCAACCTGTTTAGTTTCACACTCAGTTCTTCTCTCTGTTGTGCAAGCACAAGCACTCAGGCAGCAAGGCACCAAAGAGCTCACCTGGCTGAGAAGTAAGAAGGAAAACACAGCCATTCCTCACCTGCATCAGTTTTATGATCAAATTCAGTAGGAGCTGTTGCAAATGGTTCTGTCAGCATAATACAGGAGTCAGCAGACAGAGGCTGGCATGAAGAACGAGTGCTCATGGAATGGGGCATGGACACATGCAATGAATTACACCCTTGACATTTGCTGTTTCTGCTTCATATCTGAAAGAGGGCTTCTATGCCTGAAATCTTGTCTGTGTTGTTTTATCAGTCTGATAAAAACAATAACAGAGAAGGGTCAGAATTAAGATTTGGAGCAAAATGAGCTCTATTTTGTAACCAAAATAGTTGTTTCCTTGAATAATTAGATTCACAAAATTATCTTTGCTTTGCCTGCCTGGTTCAGTACACTATAAGCCAAGTTTTGCATCAGTTGGAATTAAATCACAGCAGTGGGATTGGTCAGAAAACAAATGATAATGTAGAGTAGCTTAAAGGTCAAAGTCCCAAAGAGTTAAGTATTCTTTGAGGAACATTTCCATCCGCTAATGTAGATGGGTGTAACTCTTAGGCTTGAAGTCATTGATAGGAGTGGCTGATTGCATCAGGTGCATTAATATGGCCCCTGAGAGGCCAAAGTATCCCATGACACCAATTAGATAAATGGGAGGTTTGCTTTCTCTTTCACTCTGAGTGGTACTTCTTGCTTACTTCTTCTCCCTCTCTACCCTCCAGCAAATGTGTAAGTCACGTTTCATGTCAAAATGTCCAACAGGGCTGCTTCTCCTTTCAAGACAAGCTTAATCTATCTGATGTGCCATACCAAAAACATGAGAGACATTTAGTAAATCTACATTTGCCCACACTGTATCCAGCCAATATTTTGACAGAGGTCATTTAACACTGAGACAAATGAGATGGTGTTAGGTGTCTGTATTATATGAAGGAGGGGGAAATATTTAACACCATTATTTTTATATATATGTAATTCTGAGAAATCTATGTATTCTGATAATTAGTAGTCATATGTCCAGAAGACAAAACAGTCACCAATTCAGTTTATTCATCAGTTCTTGCTGTATTAAGACAATAAGAAAAAAAAAGAGAAGCAAAAAACACTTCCTCCCATACAGTAAAAAGTATGCAAAAAGAGAACAGTACCTGATAAAAGTATATAAGAAATGTTAACTATTCCACAGGTGCAAACCAGGAGCTCAATTTAATTGGTAAAACTCAATCAAGAGAGAAAAGGGATCTAAGGATTTACTATACTTCTCTTTTTGTATAGCTAATTTCCATGTATGTTAATGCCTTGCAAAAATTATCTGGCCTCAACACTTCACAAGAAAAAAATCAGTCAGAATGAACTATTCTGTCCTGAAGATGTCATTTTAGGAGACTAAGATTCAGCATTTGAACCACTCAGCAAAAGCATTTAAAGTAAATTAATTTGTCTGAATTTTTCTAGAGGAGATTACTGAAACTAAGATCTCATTTTTTCTTTTATTTTATTTTCTTTTTTAATCTGCAATGAGAATTTCAGACCGCTGTGTTTCCTTCCCAGAAAGTGTCCCATCCAGACATGGAATTCTGGCATGGATTCAGTCGCCTGTAGATCTGCGCAGACTCTCAACCCTTCCACTCAAACAGAGACATATACAACCTTCCTACAGCCACAGATTTACCCAGAAGTAGCTGAACATGGTCACCAGAAACACAAATAGCTTCTATATATAACAGTGTTGGTGAACGTCTCTTTTTCTCCTCCAGAAAGAATTGCACTGAAACTGATGGCAATACCGCCCCTGATGATGATGATGATCAAATCATAGAATCATAGAATAGTTTGGGTACAAGGGGATGATAAAAATAATTTAGTTCCTGTCTTGTGCAGAAACACCTTCCACTAGACATGTTGCTCAAATCCCTGTGCAACCTGGCCTTGCACATCATCAGGGATGGGGCATCCACAACTTCTCCGGCAACCTGTTCCAGTGCCTCCCCACTCTTATAGTAAAGGAATTTCTTCCTAATATCTAACCTAAATCCACCCCCTTTCAGCTTAAAGCCCTTGTCCCTTATCACTACATGCCCTTGTAAAAAATCCCTCTCCAGATTTCATGTTAACCCCTTTTAGGTACCAGAAGGTGCTATTAGGTCTCCCCAAGTCTTCTCTTCTCCAGGCTGAACAACCTCAATACTCTCATAAGTCTGACTTTCATAAGAGAGGTTCTTCAGCCCTCTGATCATCTTCACAGTCCTCCTCTGGGCTTGCTCCAGCAGGTCCACATCCTTCTTATGTTGGGGCCCGAGAGCTGGATGCATTACTCTGGGTGGGGTCTGGGGTCTCACAAGAAGAGAGTAGAGGGGCAGAACCATCTCCCTCGATCTGCTGGTCACACTCCCTTTGATTCAGCCCAGGACATGACTGGCTGTCTGGGCTGTGAGGGCACATTGCTGGGTCATGTTGAACTTCTTATTAACCATCACTACCAAATCCTTCTCCTCCGGGCTGTCCTCAATCCAGTCTCCAGCCAGTCAGTGTTTGTGCTTGGGATTGCTGCAACACAGGTGCAGGACCTTGCACTTGGCCTTGTTGAACTTCATGGTGTTTGCACAGACTCACATCTCAAGCCTGTCCAGATGCCTCTGCATAACACCCCTTCCCTCCAGTGTGTTGACTGCTCCACGTAGCTTGGTGTCACTGACAAACTTCCTGAGGGTGCAGTTGGTCCCACTGTACATGTCACTAACAAAGATGTTAAAAAGCACCCATTCCAACATCAGTCTCTGAGGGATGTCCCTCATCACTCTTTGAGCATGACCGTCCACCCAATTCCTTATCCACTGAGTGATTCATCCATAAAATCCATGTTTCTCCAGTTTAGAAACACATATCCTGTAGGATGAACAACTAAAATAGGGAATGATTCATGTATCATTAGTTCTCTACTTCTCTTGATTTTGAGTGACTAGTTGAGATGCAGAAATCCAGAACAACTTCAAAATAACATGTAAACACCTTCAGGGCTTAGAATTCCAGCCTGTAGCAGATTTCCTTCCAGGTCAGAGTTACTTTTTAGTGTCAATCCTGCTGTCCCCAAAAGAGTGAGTAGCTGAGGTCTCTAACATTACAGTGAGGTGGAAGCTTGTTCTTCTGCTCTGTCATTTCTCAGAGTAATGTTGGAGAGGTCCCTTGCCTACTGCACAATTTGTTGAGCCTCTCTTGTGCATCATTTTCAGCATTACATGCTAACAAATCCAAATAGAGCCTATGAGCACCAGTATGATATCCTACTGTAACAGTCATCCTCACCACCACAACTTTGTTGGCAAAACCAAAGGAAGAGGTACTCACAAACAAATGGGACATTCAATAGAATTTAGACACTAATCCCCAAAACTGCAGAATGTTCTGCCTCTTGATGCCCCCAAACTACATTTCCCCTGAAGCCCTTCAAAATTCATTTCTGGACAACCACTGGGAAACACCACAGGATGAACTGCCTGAGCAGCTCAACACCTACCTGAGGCCTGAACCTTCCTCAAATCCACAAACCAGGCACTCTCTGTCAATCTCTCCTGAGACACTCAATCTAGCAAGTGCTTGAAGGAACACGCAAGAGGCAACAGTGGCAAAAATTCTTTTCCAAAACATCTCAGTTTAACCAACATTGGTTTTGCTGACTCTCTTGCTGCCAGCTATGGAGACCTACCCTTCCCTTTCACCAGCTCTTGCATTCATTTGACCCCTTCGAAAGTGAATTTAGCTCACTAAACTGGCAGAAATCTAACCCAACAAAACAAAACAAATCAAGAAAAAGTGAATACTTTTCACCACTTTAGTGAGCTAATGGATCAGACACATCCCAGAGATGACAGAAGGGAGACAAATGGAGCATGTGCCCAGGAATGGACCTGCCCCTTTCACCAGCAGCAAGTTCGTGGGCTGAATCAGCTGCCTCATGAAACCTCACTCACAGGAGAGGAGAAAGCCTGTTGGAGAGGCCAGATACTCTGGAGAGGACTGGGAGAGATAGAGTGAGATCTTTCTAGTCCAGCTGCAGTGCTGGAGGGCCCAAGCTGCTAGAAAAGCAGGGCTAGGTAAGACTAAGTGTTCTCAGAGGAGAGCTATGACACTATCTGGCTTGAAGTTTGATCACCCATCAGCTCCAAAATGGAAGGAAAGGGAGGTTGTCAAAGCTTATCAGTCCCTGAAGCAAGGGTATTGCTGGACTAGTTAAGCCTTTGAAAGGGTAGTGCTACAGTTGGCTGTGAGCACAAAAAATGATGCGTCCTGTAATAAGAAAATTAAGGACCAATCACAACGAAGTTTACCACAGCAAATGAGGACATTAAGGACTGAGCTGAAATAAAAGCCGACCCTAACACAGCAAAACTGGATGACATGCAACATTTTCTGGTTAGCATATACAATTGAGAAACATCAGAGAGCGAGAAGTCTGTGTTGACAAAGCAAGTAAATAATTTGTCAAAGAGAAGAACCTGCCCCGTGTTATATCCATGTATGGATATAATTGACCACATTTCATCTTAGGAGAAAAGAAAAGTTGTGGCCAACTTCAAAGGGAACTGAACAAAAGTATTCTAATGATTAATGAATTAGCATCGCTGAAGTAAACGAGCTATTCTGAATGCCTGCCCAGAGGCAGTCATGGGAAAGTTTCCAGAACTATTGTCATTTTTCCTGGAACTCATTGACTTTAAGGACTCCACAGCTGCAAGAATTGTGTGAGCATTTCAAGACTGTCATTTTCACCACCGATTTTCTGAAAAATTCTTCCTGAACTGATTTTTATTGATTTCAGCTGGGGAATCCATTGCACCCAGCCAGGAAATGCCACATGCCTCCTAAGCTACTGCTCTATTCTTCTTACACTGATGCTATCAGAGACTCAAATTCACTGCAGGCAGAACACTGGGGGCCAAATTTGCCCTCTGATGTATGCACACAGCTCCCATAGAGCTAATGCAGAATTTTTTCGCCTTTGATGCCTCTTATAAAGAAGCCTGGAAGTATTGCATTAGAACAGGGAGTTCACACTATTGGTGGTCCCCATTGTCATTAACACAGTTAGTGGCATTCCAGTGACAAACACAGAACAACTCTTTTGTTTGTTTGTTTTATAAGCAAGTCTTCCAGGGTGGGATCCGGCTTGCTCAAATCCTGCCAAAGATGAAACTGCAGCCTCTAAAATCCACATAAACCAAGAGTGATCCATCCTGCCTTCGTTTGAGAACTGTCTAACCTTTTACGCACTGAAATTAATCAGGCACTTTCTGCCTCTGCCTCAAAACTCTCCAGGCAACTAATTCACAGCTCCATGCTCAGCAAGGCCAACTGAGCATACTTCCAAAAGGAGTTAGGGAGGGTATCTCACTCCTGTTCCCACTCTTACTCCCAGCCATACCAAGCCATTGCTTCTGTGGTGCTAACTGTGATGCTCAAGGGACCCTTGCTGTGGCAGTTTAACTCACTACACAGCAGAAAATCACCCACTTCTTTGCTGAACTTGTTTTCTGCCACTACAGTGAGTTGAATTAGCTCCCAGGGGGTCTCAGTCCCACAGCCAGCCCTAGGTAAGTGGCTGCACATGCAGACAGGAAGCGTGAATGGGACCACTTTGTCAGCATTTTTGCCTCGTGAAACTGGTTGCTCAATTGCCAGTTCATGTTCAGAAGGTTCATTTCTGAGGAGAGAGGAGTTCATTCTAGCTAAGTCATCTGCTGCAATCTGCAAGCAGGAAACTACCCCAGATCTATCTCTACCCTCAGCAAAATCTGAAAAGCTAAGGCCAAGGCTACAGCTAGTATGAATCACCAACTCTTGAAAAACCTACATCAGACAAGTTCGTTCAGTCAACTTGGCTTTTTCTTTGATACAGTTTGTATTTTTTTCTATGAAGTCTAATAGAGGCAGACAAATTAGAGCAAATCGTTAAAGTGAATTAAATACATATAAACATAATTTTGCATTGAAGGAAACATAAGTGAAGACATGTAACTTGGAGCAGAACTGAAACCCACGCCCGCCAGCTGTAGCCAGCTCACCTCCTCCTTCCCCCATGAGCACACAGCCCGGGTGTGCTGCTCTGTGGAACTGCTCCGGTCCTCTGTCCAGACTCCCAGCTTCAGCAGAGCTTTGATCACAGCTCCTTCCTGAATGCATTCTTGTGTGCTGGAGCAGCCATGTGAGGGGCCTTGATGGGACTGAGTGCTGAGAGCCGCAACAGAAACTCATTTAGTTTGATGTGACAAAACTGCTCCTCAGACAAATGCTCCGTGGTGGTCCCATGGTAGGAACATGTGTAGAAGGCCTTGCTAAAGTAATAATACTGAAGTAATTTCATGCCTCCACCCACTTCCAGGCCTTGGAAATTTGTCATCCTCAGCTGGCATAAATGGATGCAGCTTCTCTGAATTCAGTGAAGCCATGGTAATTTACTGAGGGTCCGGTCTTCATGGTCTTACAATAAACTACCATAATGAGCTTTATTCTGAGTCCTGTTTATAAATTAAAGCTTGTTCTTCATAAGTTCAACCCTTCTCAATTCACAGAAATGCTAAATTTTTTCTAGCTTGTGATTAGGGAATAGACCTACAGACTATCTCTATTTATAAGTATCTAAATACTTAAACTCTCTCGTTTCACAAAATTATGGACCAGGTTCTGTAGGAAACATCCTGTAAAAGAATTTTTACCCAAATCTACACTTAGGCTTGAGATGAATCTGATATTCATAGGTTACAGAGAAGAAATATTAACACCTGAAGCAAGTAAATCAATGTGTGAACTTTTACAATACTTTCTGAAGCAGCTATTTGCACACCTGTATCCAAGTTCTTATGAGCTCATTTGTTAAGCAACTCCATCACTTGCATAGCTGCCATCAGTAACATACACGCACACGCCATTCTTGGCAGCCTACTAAATCACTGACAGCATTTATCCAGCAATTTTTCAAGCACATAGGTCTAGATTCCCATGGCCACCAGGGGTACTGAAGAAAAGAGGATACAGCAGACTTGTCTGGCATCAAAAGAGACCAGCCATTAATCCGTCAAGAGTCTTGAGCAGAAGGACTCACAAATGAGCTTAGACCAGATTTGGGTGCAACAGAAAAAGTTCCAAAGAGCTTGATGTGACACATAGGCTGAAATTGCAAACAGCTTTGCCTCTCTGCAAGGAGGGGCCAATATAGTCCCATATCTTACTTGCAAATCTGGTGTTCTAACAATCATCTGAAATTCTGAAATCAATGCAGAACGTTAAAACTGTTAAGCTGTTTAAGTTTGATGTGATGCATTAGGTGGGGCCAGTTCTCTAGTAACTGGATATGAACTGAAATTTATTGAAACTAAGGTCTCTTCCAACCCAAGCCATTCTGTGATTGTATGAAACTCTGTTTAACAGCTATTTTATTTAATGAAGTACAAACACAACCAGGTTTGACATTTTCCTAAGGCCAATGGAAAAAATTAGAGCATTAGAGAATTTCATTGCCTGCTTAGAACACAAAATTTCACACTGGAGCAGGATGGAAATCACATAGATCATTGCCAGCCATGTGGGTTCATTCTTCTAAGATATCTCAGACTCAAACTAATTTTAGAATAAAGAAAAACTGTGCTTCAAACTACCCTGCAGTACAAAAGTTCCAGTGACAAAATTCTACTCCCTTCTTTTATATTTCACATATAATTTCAAGTCCTTCTCTACCACGCTGTCAAATTCTGTTAGCATCAGCACACTGTGAAACAGACTGGAAACAAACCACAAGAAAACCTGTCTTGCTAAAAAAACCCTGATTTTTCTTTTCATGTGAGCTGGCTAACTAGCATTAAAAACCTAGCATTTTACTTTTGTTAGGGGAGAGGCTTGCCAGAACTGCAAAATTTTGGATAGAAATTTGGTTTTTAATTTTGTTTTTCAAATTTCTGTTCATACTTTCAAAGTAAAACAGATTTAGGCTTGTGTTTTGACATGTTCTGCAGGTTTTCTCCTCAGTGACCCACCGTTCCAATATCTCCCGTCAGCTCCTAAGCTTTTCTGTTAACAAAAAACAATATATCTGGACACTGGCTTGCTAACATAATGAACATAGTTTTAAACCAGAACTGCTGGACACTTGACTTTGAAATTCTCAGGGAATGGTTAAATGAGGGCAGCCACAGGAGGGGCTTAGAATAATTAAAGGTAAATTTGCACTAAAATCATAGAGGCTAAAGGAGGATGGTGGGCAATGGACTATATCTTTTCCATGAACCAATTAAGCAGAAAAGAGTGTCAAGCCCAAGGTCTTATGAAAAGATTTCATTAGCATTGGATGATATACAGAACTGGTCTATTTAGAGAAGGTTACACTTTGTTCAGTGGAGAGTAAAAGTCTGACATACTAAGCACACATACACTTTCTCTGAAGTCCAAACAGAGAGAGAACTGCTGCTTTAAGATCTTTGGACAATGTTAAAAGGGGTGGAAGACTATTGGGACTGTCTTGGATTAGAACACAGCATAGTATCACATTGGGAAATTCACACGGCAAAGCTTGTGATGGTCACAACCAAAATGAGCTCAAGTGTATAATTTGGTGTTTTGAATTTCCCAACCTTTAGCTGAAAAAGGGATATTACAAGGCCTGTTCAAGTTGGCCAAATATTCAAACACTTTTATAGTCGGTGAACAGAGATAAATATTTGACAAGAGCTATTAATCCTAGGCTGCTATTCTAAATGGAGTCAAACACTCTAGGGAGTGCTCCTATCCACTGACTGAAGAGACAGCCTGGACATCTGGTCTAGATTCCTAATGTCTAGATGTGTAGACTACATGAGCTGACTCCTCCCTAGCAAGTTCTTGAAATGTATCTGTCCTGGAGAAAAAAGGACAGTACTTGCCTGGACTCCACTCTAAGGAATAGGGAGGGATGGAGTAAAGAAGCTGGAAGTGGATTTGTGGTGGTGGATTTTGAGAAGACAAAGTGGTGAAGAGCAAAAATGACAACGGGCTTTAGGAAAACAGTCATCAAGAAATGCCATTTTAACAGGTTAGAAAGAAAAAGAGTCCAGTTCTTTGAAGAAGCAACAGTGAGGCCATTGTTAAAAAGTAGTAATTCTTCCAATTCCAATATCTAATTGTCACATGGTGGCAGAGCACTTCACAAAAGATGTCAGCCTCTTGTGAAGAGTCTGACCAAGATGTCTGGAAATATGAGGAAAATTAGGAATTGCTGAAGGAACTTAGAATATTTAAGTCTAGGAAAAAAAAAACCAGACTGATTTACAAAACTGTGATAATACTTTAAAAATAGAATAGTGCAACATGAAGGGGATTAACCAGTTAGCATGAGCATGTCTGATTTAGAATTGGCTAAATATGCTCTGAACTTACAGCAAAAGAGGTTTAGGTTGACTTTAGAGACTTCTTTCTCTAGCAAGACTAGTGAGGTGGTGCAGTGGAAATTCAACAGTCCCAATCTATTAACAGAGTTTTATGAACAGCTTTCATCAGTGCCTGCAATAAATGTAGATAATTGCCTTGGAGTAAGTGGTGGAGTAGATGAGCTCAGTCATTTCCTAAAGCAGGCTCCAGGAAGGCTAATTTTAGCCTAGAGATGCTAATTCCTCTTGGCTCTCTCCATAGTAAGTTGAGAACAGCTCCTTTAGATGCAGATACAGAACAGAACTCTCCCCACTGGCCTAACATGAATAGCCCCAATATTTCCCCAAAGCTAAGTACACCCATCCTAGTCCACTCCCTCCACTACTGCCACAAATAGTTTTGTGCTTCTTTCAATCCACTTATGATCTTCTCTTCCTGATCTTTTCAAACACCAGACCTCAGCCTGGTGAGGCTGACAAAGACACAAAGATTCTGATTCCTTCTCACTGTTATCCTTGTTCCTTATTTCTTAGTATTGAAGAAGAACAATTTATTAAGAATTTTTACAAAACAGCTCAGACTGACAGGGTTGTGGATGAGGAATGCCTCAGTCTCAGTTACAGCCAGCTCTGTTTTTCAGGAAGCACAATTACAATATCACAAATGTCCTTCGTCTCCAATTTTTTTAATCAACACTAACTAATCAGCAGACAGTGGTGCTCTCAGATTTAAAAAGTAGTCACAAGTCAGCAATCGCTCTTAAATACTTGCATAAGAAAATAACTGGCCTCTTTGCATTCCAAAAAAACCTCACAGCACCTTCAAAATTAACTATAGTTTAGTAGGGCACATTGCCCATAGTGAAAACAAAACAAAACAAAGCAAAAACATGATCCCTGACAGACAGAGGTCAACAGCAACTACAGGTTCACAGTCACTCTCACGTTTCTGCCAGGAGTAGGGTTCAACTTCCACTGTACAGGTTATGTGCAGGTTTAGTGACCACAGAACACCCCCTTGAGCCACTCACTGTCCTCAGGGTAGGCCGGCTGCAGTGTGTTTTACCCAGTCCTATCATGCCTGAATCTCAGATGCACACACGCAACTCCCCCACTATGCTGCTTCTAGGAACAAGGCAAAAAAACCATTGTGGCCATCTGGTCATTTTATGAATTGTTTTTGCTTGTCAGGAAGCACTTGGGGACCCCTTCCTCAAACAATCCTCCGTTCAGAAATCAAGATTATATGCAAAGCCTCAGGAGACAAAGCATAGTGCAAGGTAATCCAAAGACACATGCAGGTTTCAAAATGATTAGAAGAGTAAACACTTAAATTTCAAGTACTGCTCAGCCTTTAACATTATGGTCTCCTAACCCCAGTGTTATTCAGCTGCAGATCCTCTCTATAAGTTGCTTCTGTCTTATAAGCTACTAAGCTGGGAGTCCCTGGGTGAGTGACAGCAGATTATGTGGTAAGACAAGGCCACAGCCTGGTATCGATGCAGGCAGCAGAGCCCCAGCACTGAACTCACCTAATTGACCATTACATTCCCACTAGCCAGCTGCAGGATAAGAAACGCTGTGGATAACTGCTGGGAGCTGCAACAACAGAATCATAGAATCATTAGGGTTGGAAAAGACCTCCAAGATCAAGTGCAACCTTTGACTGGACACCACCTTGCCAACTAAACCCCAGCACTAAGTGCCATGTTCAGTCATTTCTTGAACACTTCCAGTGATGGTGAGCCCACCACTTCCCTGCACAGCCCATGCATTGGGAATTCCAATGTGTGACAACACTTTCCATGAAGAAACTCATCCTGATATCCAACCTAATGGTTTGGAAGGAAGCAAAAATGAGGTTTACACTGTCAAAAATGTCCATAGGTCACAGCTTCTTCCTTGGGAGATACAAGCAGTATGAAGCAAAAGCAGACCACTGGGCTGAAGTGTTGCTGGCAGGAGAGATTTGAGGCTTGGCAGAGGAACTGAGCTATTCAAGAACTGTGAAGGGCATAGAGTGAATGAGCAGCTACAGACTCATTCACACAGGAACATTGATTCTGAATTAGGTACCATGAAAAGGTAAAACCACACTATCTGTTGACAATCAGACAATCCTACCACATCATAAGGGAAAAAAAGCCTGAAAATGGCAGAGAGAGCACATGCATTGCTCTCTGTAAAAACCAGAATTAGAGACACAAGTGATAGTTTGCTTAAAGTAACCAGACAGTGGCCAGAGAGAAGGAACTTGCTAAGAGAGAAAACCAGAGCAGCACTTAGTGAGGAGAAGGCACAGGCAAAGGCCGTTTCTGTAAGTGCCAGAACTAAGGCTCAAATAAGGAAGAGGTCAAGATGCAAGAGATTAATTAAATGGTCCCTTTAGCCGCACCCCTGCTGGAAAAGGGAGACTGTTCAGGAAAAAAGAGCAAGCAGTAAATAGGTACAAATCTTACTAAGAAAAGTAAACAAATCAGCAAATATCATTCAACAGACACACTTGGTTTATTTTTCAGCTCATTGAATTGGACTCACTTAAACAAGTTTGTGATAAATATTAAGACCCATTCTGCCTAAGAAAAGCAACAATGTATTAACATAAGGCATGCCAACTGAATACTGAATGCTACTGAATAAGAATGAATAAGAAATATTGAATGCCTGGAGATTATTATCTTGATGATGCCTCCATTATTCATGTCATGACCAGAGCTCAGCATTTCTATAGAGTAACCCTGCATAGCTTCCAGCAAACTTCTGTTTCTTTTCTATTCCAAATGGTGAAGTTTTGTCTCAAGGTCTTGAAAAGGTTTATCAGAAAAGGACAGAAGATGCATCTTGCTGAGGTGCATGATTGGTTCCTGACTCCTCTGAAAAATATTCATCATATTTATGATTTTAAAACAAAATTTCTTTGAAGCATTTTCAGGCATTGCTTTGCAGTTTTCCACACATAAATTTTGGATACAAATAGCAGGAGATTCAAACACTCTACTGGCATTTCCAGTAGTCCATAGTAATCAAACTGGCAGCTCGATGGCACCAGCAATATCACCTGTAATTTAAGATGTATACGTAAATAGTCAAGGGTGTAAAAATAGACTGTCAGCTTTTCTGAATATGAGTGCTACAGAGTAAAGCGTTGCAGTTCCTTTTCTCAGGTGATTCAGATTTATAATGAACAAATTCCTCATGAATCCTCAGCAAGTCCAATGCAGACAACTGAACGTTAGCCAAAGATCCAGCACAAAGGTAGGCTGAAACACAGGAAGAGAAGTGTAATAGTAGCAATATATAATTTATTCCAGTATTCCAGTTACACTTGTATCTGCTTTCATCTCCACCCAGATATTTTCCTGCACCTTATAAAGAAATGTCAAGCACATTCCTAATCTGGTGTTGAGTGTAATCCGACATTTGGAAAAGTTTGGTAACTAGAAGGTGAGGTCACATACACCCCTGAGAGAATCTGGATACTTCAAAGGATGAAGTTACCAAGCAAGCAGAAATTATTTTTGCAACTTGCACCACAATACTAAGATTACATCTTTCTCCGTTATTACTGGATGGAAAATAATCTTTATTCAAACACTACTCTTCAAAGACAGCCAGAGGTCCCTGGCAGATAGCAGGGCCCTTTCACTTAAAAAACACAAAAAAGTATTTTTAAAATACTGGTTACATTTCTAAAGGAGGAGGAGGAGGAAACGTTCTCTATAAAATACCTCAAATAATGAGCGACACAGGAGGGTGAGAATGGCTGTTTATAATGGTAGAGTAGCCCAGCTCCTTTCAGTGGGACCACAAAAATCCCAGCAGGTCCCCTGGTCCCCGCTGCCCATGGCTCTGCCAGAGCAGCAATAGTGCTGTGGTCCTCAGCTCTAACCCACCAGGCTCCAGCTGTGCCTTCCCTGTATGCACTCCTGCCTTCCTCCCTTAGCCCCCTGTCATGGGGGCTTCTCATACAGCAGTTTTCAGTCTGCCCAGCACCTTTCACATGCACCTCGTGCTCTTCCTCGCCAGCACCTCACAGCACCACGGGTCTCCCTCAGGCCCTTTCCCATCAGAAGCCAGCTCTACATAGACTCCCTCAGCCTTTCTTACCTTTCCCTCTCTACTAGCGCTTTGTGAAAGATCCCTAAACCACTTGATGAGAGTAAATCATTCAGTCATCACCATTTTCAGGCTATCTTTCACTAGAGATCAGATCATCTCCCCCTGCTGTTCCACAGCTTCATTTTCATTCCTATCTTCCCTGCTCATGATTTCTTTGGCACAGCAGGCAGCTTCAAACCTCATTTTTACCATCTGGAAGACAAGAGAGCAAGCTTTGAAGAGTTCCCTTCCACCATATTTAATCCAAATCCTTTAGCCTTGTGGGGATGAGTTGGTTGTGTCAGTAATTTGAGTAATAAGAGCACAAACATAATTGCTAACTGAGCCAAGTTGTTCCTGAGCTTTCCTCAGTAAAATTCCTGTCCTAAATCACAGCTCCCTGTGTTTTAAGAGAAAATAGCTCTCCCAACTCCACCTGTCTTACAACCATGATGGAGTCAGTGTCTTTCACCTGACTCCAAATAGGCAAGAGAGTTGCAGGAACCAGAAATTTGCTAACAAGAGGGATTGAGAAGATCAGCAGTACCAGCTTACTATGGAAGTTTTAATAAATGAGAACAGTCCAATTTATAATGGCTTTTTAAATTTTCCTTTCAGATCTATTTAGTAGATGAGAAATTCTCTTCAAGGAAAATATTCCCAGCTTCTGGTTTGGAATTGGACCGTTAATATTTCCCTTTAAATTCCATAACCTATTTCCCTTCATTCCTGAAGACCTTTTTTTTCTTTTCAAAGCCCACAAAAGCTCTTATTAAGCATTCATCAGAACACACACATCAGATCTTGTGTGCTGCCTTCTAGCAGAATGCTTTTAATTGAAAGGAAAACCCGGCCTCCTGCTAGGTTTGGGTGGGCTTCAATTAGTTCCATACTAGTTAGTTTTTCCAGAAAGTCATATAACTCTTCTACACAGGCATTCCCACTTCAGTCCAGCTGTAAACAATATGCTGAGTCAGAAAATAAAATTAAAAAAAAAATTTAAAAAAAAAAAGGCCAGAAGGAATTTTTCATTGAATTAAGATTCCAATGTGTCCTCAAATCTTATAAAATATGTGTCAGACTCCATCTGTCCTGGAAGACACCCACTCTGATCATGACAGCTCCTGGCACTCGCACGGGACCCATGTGCCTGCAGTGATACTGCAAAAATTCCCTCACTGCATTGAGGCTTTGGACTCCACCAGCCAGAGACAACACCTTGCAAGCTGATGATGTGGACCTGTGTGGGGAGCAAAACACAAATGTCCCCTTATGCCTGAACCACTCTGCTTCAGTGCAAAAAAAATAAAAGAGTCTTCCTTACTTGCAAGGAAAACAAAATCCACTGCCCTATTAGTAAGTTGCAGTGACTGAAGCCAAGAGCAAAGCATGCCGAACATCTGAATTTTGGCAAATTCAGATGCAGACGAAAGTTGGAAGAAACCTTTTTCAGGGTACTTCTGGTTTATTAGAAGCCAACAAAGCATGAAATGGTCTTAGCAGTTTGTTATGTTTTGATGTAACGTGAGGATCCAGAATCTCTTGACAAGTAGAGTAGGAGCTCAAGTTTCAGTTCATTGATTGGTGGTTTTCTGGATTCGTCCAAGAAATGTATTCAAACAGTATGTGCAGCAGAAACCATTGTAGTCAACGAATGTTCAATGGCAAACATCTGAAAGTGGACATCAGGTAATGAAAAAAACAGTTAAGTAAATACTGTTTTTCCTTTCCGAAGACAACTGTTAGAATTGGGAAATGTCTACCTTTTCATGTGCACCAAGGAGTGTGCTAAGTTTTTTCTATTTTCTGACGGAAAACCATGAGCTGCGGGCACATTCAGAGCCTTTACTAGACCTAAGAAACACTTATCTTGAGACCCATCAATTTTGTAGGGTTTCACATCCATGGCTTGGATCAGCACATTTGGTCCTCTAACACAACGACTACTGCATAAAAATTCAAAATAGTCAGCCTATATTTAGCTTATTCTTTCACATTATTCTCTTGGTAGTAGTAAAAGACACCAGGTAAATTTTGCATTGTTAAGTATAAGTAAAGGAAAGTGGCAATTTTTTTTTCACATGGGAAATGTTTTATGAAAAAAGAAATCTTTACTTGAACTTTTTCCTTTTAAGTTGCAGGTGTTCATTATGGGAAATTTTTGAGAATTTTAAAGAAATATTTTAGTTTCACTTTGATTCAAAACACCAAGGATTTTTGCCAAAAAGCCCCAATAGTATAAATTAAAATGATGCAGAAATATTTCTTTATGAAATATGATTTAGTATGAAAAAACTTTTTGGATGTCTTTGCTGGGGGAAATTGAAAATTTCCAGTAGAAATAAAGTAACTCTATAAAAAAATCAGCATTAACAAAACAGTATTTTTGGTAAGAAAATCTTCTGCACTAAATACTGTGGCCAAGAGTAATTACAGTTTATTCCAAAGCCTGAGAGAGCTACAATGGATTTTTGGAACATTTTAAATATCCCACCTAATGCAGTAATAATGTT
Source organism: Orthonyx spaldingii (assembly GCA_013397795.1). NCBI lineage: Eukaryota > Metazoa > Chordata > Aves > Passeriformes > Orthonychidae > Orthonyx > Orthonyx spaldingii. The sequence goes on from VZTJ01005843.1 coordinate 101,951, forward strand.
GCACAGTGAGAGTGTGAAAAGATTATAGTGAAAGGTTTGTATCCCAGCGGCACCTGAATATAAACAACATGTTTGTTTAACTGACAATAGCTTTTTCCATACACGATTTTAAATTTGCAGAAAACTATAAATAGATAGCACTTTCACTGAAAGCATTAAATTAACCAACTGGGTACTCAACTTTGTAATGTGGAGCAATGTGGAGTGATAATGAACACCATGTGTGTGTGATAATGGGGGTTGTAGAAAATAGATCTGGCCAGCTGAATGAAAAGGAAATGCTAAAAAAGAAAAAATCTGAAGACCAAGCCAAAACAAGTGACCTAGTGGAGCAAGTAAAGGTTTGTATTTGGGGCAGGCTAGAGGCCTGAGAGAGATCAGCAATTCAGCAGGGTATTTTTAAGCACATGCTCAAGGCCCTCTTTATTCGGCAGGAAACTTAAGCATATGCTCAGAGGTTAAGCATCAGCTAAAGTCTCATTGATGTCAGTGGGTCTTAAACACATGCCTAGAGATACATATGTGCTGAAGTGCTTTTACAAATAAGAATGGACTGAGGATCAGGGCCTCAGTCCCCTGGTATTTCATAGCAGGCTAACCCTACAACCTCCTGGCTTTCCAAATTCTTCGGAGTAGATCTCATTTATTATACACACAGGACCAGACTTAAGCATTAAGAACTTGTATTACTGTACATAAATGCCATTGGCCCTTTGGTACCGAAATAAATAGGAAAGTACAGATATATTTATAAAACACCAGTAATTTCTACTGCAATGTGTCCAAAGAATTCTCTTAATGATAACAGTGAAAGCATAAAATAAGCAGAAATGTGACTTTTGAGCAGGTCATTTAGCTTTTCCATTACTGATGTAAGAAGACTTCCACAAGAATATATCTAAAAATAAAACTGAATCTTAACTGAAACCTGATTTAAAGTAATTTAATTTGAAAGAGCACATGGTGCTCTTAATTTTTGTGCAACCAATGGATCTGTATTTCCTTATGGCCTTCTGTGCCTGATTAGTCCACTTATCAACCATAGAGCTGACTGGACATCACTGGAACAACAGAACAGTCACTTTATTTGCCAATTCAACTTCATGTAGGCAAACTGCAAAGCATTAATCTGTCATGATACAAACTTAGAAATCCACGACAATTATTCTCTGAATCTCATATGGCAGGTTAACATTATGAAAAAAATCCCCAAAATTTTTAGATATGCTATGTCAGAGTCAAGTATGGCTTGTCCCTCTTTAAAGCTACATGAAAATATACCATAAAGCAGCAAGGGGAATTATATGGTCAGATTACTAATGATATTGAATATTTTTTCCGTGAAGTTAATATTGAATTTGAAATTATCAGTATAAATCTTTCCTGTGCATTTCAGTGAACCTGAACAACCACTTGGTCTCTGCATTTTGTAACTCTCCAAGGATAAATATGTGGCAGAGGAAATGGTAATAAAGATGTGTTGCAGGGCCAGTTGAAAATTACTTCAGATGGATTCTGTGAATGATAGTCCATTTTAGAACACCCCTAACACAACAGGAACAAACTGGAGTGCATTTGAGCAGCAGGACATCACAAGAGTACTGCTGTGTGCAAGCACTGCATTGCTTTTCTCTAGCAATGCCACAGAAATTATTATAGCAAAAAGCTGACTTTAACAAACAAACAAACAAAGATAACATCAATAAAATTTATGAAGAAAATCTATTATTTACATGTGTGCTTTCCTTCTGTCACAGGACTCATGTCTTTAACTGGAGAGCATTATAGTTTGGCATTTCCTGCAAATGCACTGAGGAAAAGCCACAGCAATATAGTATTCCTTCCATAGATGTTAACATTTAAAGACTCACAGAAGTGGCTAATGTTCAATTTATGGTTAACATTTGATTACGTTCTTGCTTTGTTTTTCCAGATGAAGACAACCTGGTGAAAGCATTCCCACATTCCTCTTTGCACTTCTGCTATGACAAAACTTAGCTGATGTAGGCAAATTCAAGTTCTAAAAGCATATATCTTTGTCCAATTGTGTTTCAAGTTTCTGCCTCTTTATTAACTATGGAAGAGCACCTCTTCCTTCTTGACCAAGAAAGCTGCTGGTTATCATTCCCATCCCTCTGGTCGGTCGAGTAACACATGATGCTAGCCTAGTATAAATATGAAACAGGTTCCTATGGAATCTGAAATGCTGTTTGTACATCCTACCACTGACCACAGCGGAACAATGGTGTGCCAATGACTCACAAAAAAAATAACTCTATTTGCTTGCTCTTTCTGTGCCTCTGTCTGAAATACACCTAACTCCAAAGTTATTATTTATAGTTATGAGGTGACAACTGAGAGCTAGCAGTCTGCTGAGTGAAAAAATGTTTGCATTTATCCTTTTTAGAGGTATCCTATATATGCACACACATACATGTGCAGCAGCTATTCACATTGGATAGGGAGAAATACCTAATCAACTACAGTGCTCATTCAGTGGTATGAAAGAAAAGTAAAGTTCTTTATTTTGTGTGAATTAAGTGGCAGAACTTCATTTTTTAAGATTATTCAAAATTAAAATAATTTTAATCAAAGCCTACAGCTACATTGACATTGTTTAAAACACTGAAAAGCAGTGTTGTAAGTTTTCTGTGAACACTTCTGGGTATCACTTTTAATTCAAAAGTCACCTCTTCTGAGTTGCTTGCAAATATCTTTTTTTAAAGTCAATCTTGAGCAGAAAGATTGGACAGGATAAACATTAGGAGGAATTTCTTCACAGAAAGGTTGTCAAGCATTGGAACAGGCTGCCCAGGTAGGTGGTAGAGTCCCCATTCCTGGAAGTGTCTAAGAAAAGAGTAGATGTGGCACTTAGTTTCATGGTCTAGTTGACATAGGGATGTTCGGCCAAATGTTGCACTCAATGATCTCAGAGGTCTTTTTCAACCTAATTGGTTCTGTGAAAAAAATTTACATTGTTCATGCAATCACCAAAATGCTGATGTTGGAGGAGTCTTCTGGAGGTCATGTAGTTCAGCTGCCTGTCTGCAGGACTCCCACCAGCACCAGACAAAGCCACTCATGGTTTTCTTTAGTCAAGTCCTGAAAACTTTTAGGGCTAGATATTCTGCCTCTTCTCTGGGTACCCTGCTCTAATCCTCCAAAGGAAAAAGATTATTCCTAGCTTCCACTCTAACTTCCACAGTCACAATTTCATGTTGTGAACCCTTTTGGCCACTTGAAACTATGAAGAAGGGTTTAGCTTCATCATCTCCATAACTTGCCTTCAAGAAGTTCCAGACTGCCCATACTGCCTCCTCATCAGGCTCTTCAAGCACAGCACCCTTCACTTTTCTGTAAAGGACACACCCTCCAGGCTTCTGGCCTCCTTGGTAGCCCTCTACTGGTCCCTCTCCAGCATCTCTACACTCCCAGTGTTTCAACCAACTTCACACACCACTTCTGTAGTTATGAGAAACAGGATGAGCTCAGCCTCTTTGGGGTTGGTTGGAAGATTGTCACTGAACAACCCCTTTACTCTGCTTGGCATTTATGGTCCAGCCTTTGACAGACCCAGCTGAGGCAGTCTAAGACACCAGTGTCCTAGGCTGTGCCTTTTCCCAGTTCCAGAGGTGACCATCCCTAGCTCAGAGATGGCAGAAACTGTTGTGCCCCAAAGCTGTCTTTTGTTACCGCTGCTCTGGGGACAGCACAGGGTGGCAGATCATGAGGCTATAATGGCTGCCAACACCACACCTAAATCCCCTGGATGTCATTTCCAAGTGGTCTTTACTTCTGAATTTCAAACAATGTGATTATTTCTGGGTCATTTTTCTCTATGAATGGGTCACTTCAAGGAAATACAAAAAACAGTTCTATGATCAGATGCAGTCTAAGTCTTATGACCGCTGCCCTTGATTTAAGAGGAGCAGAAATCCCCTGCACAACTCTTTCCAGCAGCCAAGCATTTAATAAATCTTGTGAAAGTGTGAGGAAAATATGGGAAAAAAGGAGACACTGATAAGAGAAATACTTTCAAAACAGACAGCAACAACAGACAGTGTAAAGTCATATTCTAGCCAAGTAATTACAAGAGTCCTCTGTCATAATTTCCCATGGAGGAAAAAAGTCAAAAACAAATAGGTGGTAATCTGCAAGTCTGAACCACAGACGATCTGTTGTACTGTCCTTCTAAGGGAAGGTTACAACTTGTATTAAAATAGGAGGTCTGTGTTTTTCTAATCACACAGAACCTATGGTCTCCACTAGTTCTTGGCCCCTGACTGCATGGATTATGGTGGGTACTAACCCTTTCATGAGCAGTGTGACCGACTTTGGCCTCTTCTTCATCTGTGTACTTCCCTCCTTAAGGTGGGAGAGACAACTATTGAACAGAAGAACCACATTCTAATAGCTGTGATTCCACCCAAATCTCGGTTTTCAGCATGTCAGGACATTCTCTCCATGTTTCCTATTGAGCAAAACTAACTCCACTTCCCTATTCCTTTAGGTATCTCCCTGCTCAGTGCCTTGTTTACAGTCTCTGGGCTGCTTTCCAGAAGCCATCAAAGCTGCCTGGCTCTCCCCACAGGCTAGGAAGAGGGGATGACATGGGATTTAGGTTATCTGACTGTGGCCCGAAGCAAAGAGTCCAAGTATCCTGCTAGCAGGTGACAATTGCTTGGCTCTCCTCACCTTAACCATCATGCATGCTTGACCCAGGCCAAGTCCCACCCAGCCCAGGGACTGTTCATTCCTACAAGCTTCCAGTCAACCTTTGGAGCGCAGTGTATACACACACACATACTCCTCAGGCGGTTCCCTGTGAGTGCGCCAGGCCATTAAAAATGTTTCTTGTTCCCAGCTTGGAAATATTTGACTGATTGAAGAGAAATATACTTTTGGCATGTACTCCCAACCCACACTTTGTTTTCATATTCTTTGCTATCAGTAGAGCCTTTTTAATAAGCCACAAAAACATTCTGGATGAATTTGCTCAGTTAAAAGCATTTCTGAATCTACACCGTAAATAGAAACAGAGAGCTGACTCAACAGCAACACTTCCTAAAACCCCAAGACTCACAGTAAGTTACATACAGGAAACAAGATAGTTTTAGTCATAAAAAGCAAACTCTACTTTCATATTGGATGTTTCTGTCATCTATATGAGACACAGTAATAAGTAATCAGACCTCTTTCAGGTTATTTGCCCAATGCCCTAGGATGCAAATTAGTTCTAGAGAAGCAACATCTAATTATGACAATTTAATAAGCCTATTATGACAATTTGAAGGAGACATCTTTCCCTTTTGCACTCCAGGCAATTTGAAAACCACCTCTGAAGGTGCCTATATACACTTGCTTTCCAGCCATCAGCTGACACAGAACAGCAGTGGCAAAAGCCAGCAAATTCTCTCTGGAACTCTGCTGGAGACACACTGATTTGGGATGGGATTTGGGATTTTGAGTCAAGATAGATATCAGCTCAGTTTGTACCATCACAGCAGCATGGAGCAATTTCAACACTGCTGAAACCAGTGGGTCAGACACATGAGCAATGCCTGCTGTTCCCTGTGCTTGGATACACTCCTATTTCCTGCATATATATCCCTCTATGTAGTCTGGACACTGGTACAAGGAGACCATGTATAACCAATTGCATGAAGTTGCATATTCTCTATGAATAAACATTCCAATACCCTGTGGAGCTGAGGCTGGAGGTAAAAAACAAAGGGTTTACCAGGTCCCTCCCCTTTTTATGCCTGTCTTAGAGTCAGAGGTGTCATCAGGTAACCCCTTTCTCAATGCAAAGGGAAAAAGAAAAGTCCTCATAGTTGATTTGCTGTATTTGTGAACATTCTGTTCTAAATTCAGAAATTGTGCTGTTTTCAAGTTTTTGCTTTTGCAAGGAGAAGAAAGTGTTCCCCTTCAAAGAGAGGATAGAAGTGCATAAAAAAAAAAAAAGAAATGCATATTTTAGGAATGTTTCTCACAGGAAAAAAAAGGACACTCATACAAAAGGACACATAAGGCAAAATTCACAAGGGTATAAGACCATAATAAAGGAAATATTAAAGCTTACCAAACTTTTCTGCTAATCAGACACCTAATCTGTCTGATTTCTCTCACACACAACCAGACAAGCTGCTCCTAGGTGAATGTCAGTAAGAACAGACTGCACTACAGCAGACTCGGCATCTTGACCCGGACTAACACTCTTACACGGACACTGAGGACCTTGCTAAAGAAACACAGGCCCTATTGTTAATCACTGCTTTTAGCAAACTTCCCTCATAGCCTGAGCTAAGCACCATATTAAATTGTGAAGAAATCACTAGAACTACTATACTGCAAGTGACTTTTAAATCAAGTGCATCAGTTATATGATATTTAGCACTGTGCTGTAAAGGGTGGTAAATGGAGGTGTCATAAATATCTGACTTTATCATCTGTTGACTCATAATCCAGATGCCAATGGGATATAAATCATGTAAAGCATGTTTCCAGATTAGGAAAGTCTGGCTGTTCACTATTGTTCTAGCAAACCACATTATTTCTTTGTAGGATCAGGAGTGCCCTCTGATGGATAGCAGCTATTACTGGGAAGTAAGAGTTGACTGGAAAGTGGCACGTCCTAAATCGTCTACGCAATACAAGATATTCTCACTCCCTTCACTATATATTTACAGTCTTCTGTATGCTTAACTACCATAATAACCAACTTGGTCTTGTTGGAAATAACTTTTGCATATTTCTCTTTCCCTTTACATAATTTATATTGGTATTAAGGATGCAATTGGGGCACTGCATATGCATACACCTAGTCGCAAAATAAATAAATTGAAATAAATTTAAGACATAAACTACAAAATTTGTGTAACAAGCTCTGAGAAAGGCCTTGAAAGGCTCTGACAAATTCAGACACCTGAAAATTCAGATATTCAGCTGAATATCAAAAAAGATATAACTGGGGAAAACACGCAAACTCCCTTAAGAAGTGCTTATGTGCATGTAAGAGCCCAAGAGTTTGTATGTATTTTTCTAGCTCTATAGGCTAACCTAATAAAACATGTTAACTTTCTCTGCAAACTTTGCCTCATTTATATCCTTAAAGGATCACAACAGAACTGTGAGAAAACAGGGAATATTTTTTTTCTCCCTCGTCTGTTACTTTACCTGTCTGTCACGTATTGAGCATCTTTGGACTGCTTATAATTTTAAATTTTATCACCTCTAATACCAACTGCCCTTTCCAAACCGATTTGGGAGCTGGAGAAGGGTCACAGACTTGGAGCTTTCTGTGAAGACAACCACAGTGCCCAGTACCTGATAATATCTCTCCCTTCCACTGGAGTAGCAGGACTGGAGCTAACACCTTTGGTGAGACAAAATCCCCCCAAACTGGTCTCAAACACACATTTTCTCTACTATACACCAAAAAAATATAAATGCAAATTTGAAATATCCAAGCCCTTACAATACTCATAAACTGCACCATAGGGTTAACAGTAACTAATACTAATATTGACCACCTGAAGACCCTGTAAAAAGTCGGGCAAAATACCAAGAATTGCACATTATTTAATAAGTTACAAATGCAAACACCCACAAATTTCAGAGTGACACCCAACTCCTTGGACATGCAAAGGATGAGGGGTGGCATCAAAGGATGTGGCTGAGGAACAGGGAGCTGTGTGCATTTTCCCCACATCTCCATCGCTGCTGATGATGTACAAAGGCAGCAACCATTTTGCCCTAGGTCTGTTGCACTCTGTTAGCAGAGACACACACAAGCCCTGCTCTCTCATCGTTACTTCATTTTATTGTTATTTTTAAAATCTAAACCAAACGTCATTTTTAGATTTTCCCTCTGATGAGGAAAGCAGGAGGAGATAACAGCTTCGAATGAAAGAGACCAGCAGAAAAGTTTTTCCGTGACAGATTTTACTCGAGTTTTATATATACCGTAGAACCCTAAATATTCTGAAATAGGCAGTACTTGGATATTATGATTGTAGTATCCCACTTCCACACGGAATTGCAGCCAGCTGAGACTCCGACTGGGATTATCCAGGCACTGACCTGGATGGAGTATGAGGCATCTCCTCAGCAAACCCGTTCGTGGAGAGCCCTGGCGCTCCCGTGTGAAGCCCAGCAGCCTGGCTAGCCCCGGAAGAGCGGGCACGCTCCTGAGGGCTCTCCCTCCTCCTACCGCTCTTTCTGCCTCCGTCTGAGGAAAAGCCGCTCAAGCCCTTGCCCCTGAGGGGTTTCTACACCCCGGAGAAGATGCTCTGGGGCGAAAGTGGGAGGCGGCAGGCGCCCTGCTCGGGCCGTGCGGGCGAGGGGCTCCCTCAGTGCCCGTCCCGGGAGCGGCTCCGTCCCGGCCGCTCCTGCCCGGGCACCGGCCCCTCAAGGAGGGCACTGCAATTCCCCCGCTAGCCACGGGCAAGAGGAACCCTGCTGCTGTTTGCCCTCAGCTGCCCGCCGTCCCAATTTAGCCGCATGCCGTCTAACAAAGTTTCCCGCAATCGCTCCCGACGGTCATCCCGTCCCAAGGCTTCAGCCTCCTCCGCGGTCACCCCGGGGGGAAGGAAGACCGAGCCCCTGCAGCTCGGAGCCGGCAGAGCCATCGCCTTTCCCGGCTGGAGGGGTCCCCGCCCGAGGCGGGCGCTGTCCGCAGCGATCGGGCACCGCCGGCACCGCACAGCGCGACGGCTGCGGAGCGGCGAGCGGAGCACAGGGGAGAGCGCGGGCGCGGAGGGCAGAGGAGGACTCCCTGGGCATCCCTGGCAGCGCCGCACATACACTGCGTGTGCCTTGGAAGAGCGCAGGGCAGCGGGTGCCCGGAGTGTCCCGGAGCGCTCGGAACCGCCTTAGAAATGGCGGGGAAACGGCCTGGGAAATCATTTGGAATTTTAGTTAATTTGTGCTGTATTGGTGGAGGAGTGTTAAGGTCTAAATGAAACATCCTTTCCGCTTTTCAGTGGGCCTGTTTTATTTCTATGCAGATTACTGGTTCATGAAAATGTCTAAAGCGGTGCCTTTTGGCTGGTTTTAGAGCAGGGTTTCCATTTTCATGCTATAAACCTTTCCCACACATCTACCACTGCCCTTTTGAAGACGCTGAGGTGCCGTGCCAAGCATGGGGCCATGCTGCATCCTTGGCACCTCACAGAGCTTGATCCAAATCCATCTGAGTCTAGATCCAGCCTTCTTGCCTAAATACCCCTCCACGTTAATTTTGTACTTTCTTGCATTTTCCCATGTGGGGTTGGGGAAGGGTCTGGAGCACTATGAGGAGTGGCTGAGGAAGCTGGGGACGTTTAGCCCTTAGAGAAGAGGAAGCTCAGAGGTAAACTTATCACTCTCTACAACTCCCTGAAAGGAGGGTGTAGCCAGGTGGGGGTCGGCCTCTTCTCCCAGGCAACCAGTGACAGGACAAGAGGACACAGTTTAAAACTGCACCAGGGGAGTTTTAGGTTGGATGTTAGGAGGAATTTCTTCACAGAGAGGGTGATTAGACATTGGAATGGGCTGCCCAGGGAGGTGATGGAGTCATCATCCCTACAGGTGGTAAAGGAAAGACCAGACATGGCACTTAGCACCACGGTCTATTTGACAAGGTGGTGTTCAGTCACAGGTTGGACGTGATGATCTCAAAGGTCTTTTCCGACCTAACTGATTCTGTGATTGTGTTGCTGTCACAACAGCCCTGCTGTCATCGTGAGCCTGGTGGGTGATGTGCATATACACACACCCTAGGCAAGTGGGATTATAGCTCTGCAGGAAAGGTTTGTAGCAGAAAACTGGAAGTCCTGCTCTAAAACCAGCCAAAGGACACGGCTTTAGATATTTTCATGAAAAATAATCTGAATAGAAAATAAAACAGGTGCACTAAAAAATGGAAAATTAGTTTTGTTTTGACCTTAGCACTTTTCTACCAATTGAAGAATAAATTAGCTAAAATTCAAAATTATATGCTCTTCCAAATTAAAAAAAAAAAAAAAAAACAAAACAACTAATTTAAAAGGTGAGACAGGTTATACTCTTAGCATCTCTTCAAAACACTTTTCCATTGAGATTAATAGGAACTAACCCTTTTAGCTCAACATTTTATTCCAGATGTAAGCATTGTCTAGTGGGATAATAATCATCATAATTATCATCATTATAATATCACCAACACTATTTGGCATCACAAATACTGAGAGCTCCCAGTTCTCTTCTGAAATCCCAGTGTCTCTGGTATCTAGACATAGCAGTGTGCAATACCTGCTGTTACTGTTTAGCTATGGCAGTGGCATCTGTAAAATAAAATCTGTTTCCAAAATGTGAGATGGCTGGTAAAAGGGTTGGGCTAAGGGGAAATACATGTAGTTTTATAAGAGGAGCTAAACATAAAAAAAATTATGGTAAAAGAAGATGTCTACTGGGTTCTTCCTGTGTTCATGGACTTTGGTAAAGTGCTGATGTTATGATCAGTGTCAGAAGGAAAGTACCTGACCTGGAGCCAGGGAAAGAGAGTTACAGATTGTTGAGGTCGTCCTTCGATGAAAACTTTATCATTCGAAACTATCCTGGGTTTCTGTAGAATACGATACTGCCTTTTGTTGCTGCATAGCACTGGAGAAGCAAAATTACTGCCATTTGTACTCTTAAAGGATCAAGGTATTATCAGTTAAGTAGTATGACACCATTCCAGTGTGAACACATGGCTCAAATTTATTCTCCAAAGTTTGACTGAACTTGCTCTTTATAGGTGAGGCCTTTCAGATCCTGCATACCTGTCTCTGCAATAAATAAGGAGTCAGAAGTGCAGTGCTGCACTTTTTGTTTTGCTTGTCATTCCCCGATCTGAAATCTTCTTTTCTTTTGCTGAAAATTCAGGGAAATCATGAAACAAATGTAATAGATATGAGAAATGCAGAATTAAAAGCAGTCAAGAAACAGAACTCCTTGGACCAAAGGGCAGTGAATCCCCTAGTCACTGGGATGGATGGACTTTAATTTGTCAATAATTCATTGATGTTACAGAGGAGTATCAATAATGAAATGATATGAAAATACCAGCCTTGTTGCTTTATGGACAAATTGACCTAGCCAGTCCAACACCTTGAATGAGGGCAGACTGACATGCAAACCATGGTCTATACATCTTTACCCTTCAGGCGTGCCGAGGTGATGGCAAGATCAAAGAGGCTTTTGAAATGCCAAGTTCTGAGAAAGGAAATTGGGAAATATAACTCCAGAGTTAGCTGGAGGGGGCAGGGATGAGGGTCATGTTAGAAGGTGTTAACCACTGTAGAGAGAAGAGAGACTCTTATCCCAGATGGTGCAGACATTTCGTTGTTGAAATACAACTGTGACCAGCCCATGTTATAAGGTAATGAAATCTGTCACAACTGGAACATCAAAAGTGGTCACAGGCTATAAAGGAATGGTGTTTGTGGGAGCAGTAGGGGCAAGATGTGTCGGACACTGGAGGCTGTGTCTCTGAGACACTGTAGTCAAGAGGATCAGAAAGGAGAGGAAGGAAGAGATTGTCTTGCTGACAGCTGCCCGAGGATAGGAGCAGAGGACAAGTAAGATATTGCTTCCTTTATAATGAATCCAAGATGTACCTCCGTAGCCTGACATTTACTGAGTAAACTGAGTTAGTTGCCCACTCAGACAAGTCCTTTCAGTCCACTCTGGTTTTCCTATGCATTCTTAGTACATTCTGTTTTAATTAGACCAGTTGAGTCCTTGATTGTTTGCAAATTTCACGCAGACTTTTCCTTAGCGGTGCTTCTAAAGAAGAGGAACTACAGAAAGATGCCTGGAGCCTATCATAGTTGGGATGTTTGGTCAAAGGGGTTTGGACTATGGAGAATTCTCACAGGAGATGGCACTAGCATAACTGGGGACTGGCAAACACAAGGGAAACACCCAGATGGTCGAATGTCTTTCTATCTTCCTCTGATTTTCTTATGACTTAGAATTTGAGTATAATGGAAGTCAAATCAGAAAGAGAGATGTCAGACAGCGTTCATGAAAATCAATGCTGCAAAGTAGAAATGTACTGAAAAGTGCAACTAATTGCGGGAAAAGAGGGGAGAGCAGATTAAAAAATGCAAGTAGCAGAACTAGACACTTCCAGCAGAGTGCAGCATCACCCTGGATGAACGGTGCATGAGCCTGAAGGCTGTGAACCGCTTGCCTACCAGTAAAATAATAGGTGTCTGTTGCAAATAAATCTCTCAGAAAAATAATTACACCTTTCCATTTACGACCTTTGAATAATACTTAGATGCTCTTAAATGATTGACTGTGTACAATAAACGTATTGGGGATGGAAAGCAGGAGAAAGAATCTGGGACTGGAATTGAAAGCCAGGAAGATCTAGGCCAGACACATGGGGAGAAGTGGCGGGTTAACCAAAGAAATACTGAGTTGACTGGCAGCCTGGTGATAGGGCAGAACATTGGAAATAAATAAACTCACAGGACTGACAGAGCAGAGAATGAAATGAGAGGAAGTGCAGACAAAGAGAATGGGATTTGTACCTGGAGTGAGAGACGGAAAAGAGAAAGACATACTGGAAGAGATGGGACAGGTAGGATCAAAGAGAGAAGGAAAAAACAGAAAGGATATTCTGTTAACCAGTGAAGCCCATCTCTGTACAGAGCCCTTGCAATGCATATGTGGCACTAATTCCGCTCCCTGCAAGTCTCTGTGAAACTCCATGTCTGACATAATATAATATTGTCCTATCAAGGATGAAAACATGCTGTTGCTGTCTCTCATTTAAAAAAGTCACCAGGAAGAGGTCAGTACTGTGCATTTAGAGGTCCCAAGCCAACTGTGGTATTATGGAGATAATAAGATGCTGCCATGTGATAGAACTTATGATTTTTTTTTGTTCTCATTTTCTTTTTTAAAAAAACTAGGACATTGCAGACAAAATGATTTTTTAAAACCTTCTTATGGTTGCAGAGTCAAATCTAGAAAAGTGGGGCAATGGGACAATCAGAGGATTTTACCCGATCCTCTGTGAAAAGGCATTATGATGGATCCTTCAAGTACATGGCCACCAGGGTCTTTTTCCACTGGAATTCTGTTTCATTTTCTGTATGGAAAAAGCTTGGTTTGGGGGTGATCAGATTTGTACAGTGAAGGAAGGTGACTTTCCTCCCTTTATACCTCATTTGTTGCAGAAATACAAAGGACAAAAGACATGAGGAGAGAGGTTTATAGAAGGACGTTGTCATGGTTAGAGACACCAGACAAACCCTGAATAACAGCACTTTACTTCAGCACCCATAGCACCTTCCTAGGTCTGGCATGGTATCTGGGAATTCACTTAGTGAAACTTTGCTAGTTGCTTTTGTTTTCTTCTGCTTTTTCTGCTCATTTTTGTTTTCTAAGTGGTGATCATTTCATAGGGTGCTTGACTTGAGGATCAGTAGTGTGCAGTGTGTAGGACTACCAAAGGCTACAGCTGAAGCGGTACCATGCTTGAGACAAGGACTACACCCTCCTGAGTACTCTGGAAAGCCATGTCTTAGGAGACTGAAGCTGGTGAAGGTGACAATTCTAACTTTAATTTCTGTGCAGCATAAATCCCTGATTTATAAAATGGTGATGATGACATCACTACATTACTCCAGAGAAGCGATCTAGAAATTAAATAACATTTTGGTAACACTGAGGGTAGAGCAGTGAGGGATTCCATAGTCCATCTTGCACATGAATCAGAGGTCCAATTGTAAAGTACATTTAATGATCTTTTAATTAAAACCCAATCATAACACATATACAGTGAAATTAATATTGTATGGCCAACACGGGGTTCATCTGACCTAGTTTTAGTCATCTAGACTTGTTCCAGTCAGTAGGGATTTTATTCCAAAGTAGGTGTCCATAATAGGCAGGGCACTTGTCTCTCTCTGTCTACTTGCTAGCTGCTTTCTCAGAGAAAATTTATTTAAGAACTAGGTATTTTGCTTCATGGCTTAAAAATTACTATGATATTTCACATTGTTTGTGAAAACCAATGTAATTTATTAGTGGCAGGTGCAAAACACACAACTACACCAGGTCAGTCAAGAAGAGACCCAGCTATCTGGTGAATTTGATTTCCAAACTTTATTTTCTGACCAAACAATAAAGGTATATGTAAAATCCAATTTTGATCTCAAAACTTGTTTTATTTTAGATTCCTACATTATCTTTTCCAGACCCTTTTTTTTCTACCTGATACTTTTCCCTAGACAGTTCTTTGTTTAACAGCCTGCTCCATGTACTCTTAATCTGGACTGTAAACTCTGGCCTAGGGGCTCTTTTTTATGTGCTGTCTGTGTAACACCTAACATCTCAGACACCTCTTGGGTTTGAAACTAAGCACTTCTATAGAACAGGTAATAAATACTCATAATACCAGTATCATAATGGTTTCAGTCAAGTAGAAGGGAAGCAGCATATGTCAGAGATCCATGGCTGAATCTAGCACTGCATCCAGGAGGTCTAAACAGTACGGGTGAAATGTCTACAGTGAACCAGTACATGCAGGTGCCGTGGGAATGGAAACAGAGACTGAGGAAGTTAAATCTGCTTTCAGCAGCAGCACAGGGTTCAACCAACCACACGTGGTTGCTGTTCCCTTCTAAGGGAAGAAGTAGTGGCTATCCCACCAGCTGCAAGGGATGCTATGAGTCACTGGCACATTCCCACTCAGCTCTACTCTACTGTGAAAAGGAAGGAGCCTTTTTCTAGAGTTTTTTTGCACATTTCTGACTAGCCATACTGCCTGAGAAATCTCATTATAGAGCTCCCCCAAAAAATCAGGGGTGATAGACACTCTCTTTTCCCTATCTCCTCAATGCACTGAGTAGTTAGTGAATTATCCTCAATGAAAACGAGGTACTTTCTCATGTTCTTCAATTAAAATCACTATACCAGAGATAAAGCAGTAGATATTACATCAGTTAACGTCACAAGGCTAACAGCAATTAGTGATATTGACAGCAACTGATGCACAGGAAATTCCACATGAATATGAGGAAGAACTTCTTTACTGTGCAGTTGCCTGAGCACTGGAACAGATTGCCCAGAGAGGTTGTGGAATCTCTCTCACTGGAGATATTCGAGAACCATCTGGATGCAATTCTGTGCTTGAGCAGGGAGGTTGGACCAGATGACCCATTGTGGTTCCTTCCAACCTTCCCCATTCTGTGATTCTGTGAAATTCTGAGAAAAGTAAAAAGTATAGCTGCCTCAAAAGGGACTGAGTCTGTTTGGACTAAACATTGCACTGAAAATTCATACTTCTAAGACACAGAAGGGAGAGACAGTAGATGAGGATCTTTGCACCTTACTGCACCAGGATGGAAATGAGAATGATGTCCAAAGGATTTACTGAGGGAAAGAATAGTGTGAGGGATTGTTCTGTCTTATAAGACATACCTAAGAGCCCATTAAGGCATGAAAGTGTGCCCAAGGAGGGCACGCTGTTGTTCAGCCCTGGAAAAGCAATGACAGCCTGTCTCAGAGATTTTGTGAGCCAAGGCAAAATAAAGCCAGGCATGGAGGCGATGAGCTATATGAGAAGCCAAGGACACTTTTTATATCCCTGACAGCCTTCTGAAGTCTGCCGAGACAGTTCATTGCTCTGGGGTCTCACTCAAGTAAAAAGTGACTGACCTCAGTTCAGACTCCCTCCATCACACAGCTAGAAGGATAACCTATGTCAAGGCTGAAGAGCGAAGCCTGGGTATTCCTGTAATACCTCCAAGCAAAGAAATGCAGTGAATCACCATTTCTTGCTGCTTAGTAGGTTGCTGAGCCAGACCACCCTGGAATCTTTGTGGTAGAGCATGAGAAATTCCACCCATGTGGGACATTTACCCAGCTAGCTGGCAGGGTCTGTGGCAGCCCTTAGTCATCTCAGAGCCAGTCCCTGAAGAGAGGACTCCCTTGGCCTCAAGTGCTCTGAGTTCCTCTTCCAGTGCACCTGAGTGGCTCTGTCTTGGCCCATTCCAGAATATTTGGAAACTAAGTAATTTGTAATATCTGATGTGAGCTGCTAGGCGCTGCAACCGAGATTCCAGGAAGGAATACAGTGACAAAACAAGCCTTTTACTGGAAGCCCTGTGTAGAAAGTCCAGAAATTTCTTCTAGCAACATTTGAACCCTAAAGTCAAGATATATAAATTAGCTTTTGTTCCATGCTGGCCTCCAGAGTAAGACCAAGAATTTGATTCCCATCCAGTGCTGCTGAGTGACCTAGAGAAACAATACAGAGCAACCTACTTCATAGAGGGGAAACAGCAAAGAGGAGGTAATACCCATGGTCTCGCAAGGTACTGCTGGCTGGCTGTGGAGGTCACCAGCCAAGGTTTGCAATACTTGCCCATGGTAGAACTAGTCCTGTGTGAGAGGTTTGGAGGTGGCTAAAAAACTTCAGAAGAGCTTTTCTGAGATATATGCCAGCGCTGAATATGAAGACTGATCTCCACTGTCATGGGACATGCCGCTGACATCCTGGAGCAAGTCTTAATCACTTCTTTCAGAGGAGCAGAAGGGAAGAAAGGAAGGACTCAACTAAGTTACACATTGAGCCCTTTTTTCCTCTCTTTAGCTCTCTCTCTTTCTCATAGACTTGCTAGACAGACACTCTCTGATGCTCTCTTGTCTTCTCTCACTTCAGTTCCAGCAGTCTCAAGTTTATTTCTGTGCATTTTCATGACGTTACTCTTTTCCTTAAAGCATGAGTGATAGGCTGGAGAGGCAGTGACAGGAGCACATGGATTAGGTATCCAGCGACATCTTGTTTTAGCAGCACATCCCTTGGCTCAGATATCCTTGCTCTGGGCATCCCAACATGATTCTGGCGTAGGTCATTTTAGTGTAAAGCTAGTCCCACGTTTTCCCTCTTATTGCCTGAATTAATATCCAACAAGCTGTTTTCCAGGGTAAAAACAGCATCATCAGAGAGTCTTTCCCACAGCAAAAGGATGCCTATTTATGCATCTGATCACCTCATAAATGGATATCACATGAGATGAGACCTTCACAGAATCAGAAGGAGGCCAAGGCCAGCAGACACAAGTGGCAGGGTAACCCCTCATGAGTGCTTCATTGTCCACCCTGTTCCATGAGCTGCAGGGTCAGTTCAGGACAGCCCAGGCTGCTTCTGCTACACTCTGCCCAACCAGACTAAAGCATGTGCGTACCAGGCATGAAGAGCTCTGTGGGATTTGGGGTAGGGCTATGCTGTACAAGCCAAAGACAATATTGTGTATACAAGTACTTTTTGCTTCCTTTGGATTTTTGCTGTGTCTCTGTATTTGCACACAGCTGTGGTGGGCAGAACCAGCATCTGTTTAGAAATGGTGTGGCCATGGACAGGGATTGATGAGGAGAGGAAACAAGGTCAGGCAGATGTTAATGAGATAAATGGTGTTGGTGGACATGAACACCCAGAAGCAGAGCAACTGGCCAGAGTTATCTTTGTTTCTCACACAGCTGACTTCCTAGCAAATTTGAGACACTTGGTAGTGATGGTGTCATATTTGTCTAGCAGATTAGAGCAGGGCCACTGGATCTGGATGAAGTGGATGTGACTAAACTCAGGACTGGTTTACTTTCAACATATTGTGAGCCACTCAAACTTACCAAGTCAGCAGATACCTAGTTACTACAGGCAATCCACCCTAAAGAGCAATCCATCAGACCAGCCATGGCATGAGACTCTCAGTTACCCAAAAAGAGACAGCCACACATCCAGACCTCTGCCATATGAGGCTGACAGGTATGGCACAAGACCGACACAAGATCTTCCTTACTGCAGGGAAACCTGGAGACCACCAAACAAAACCAGCACCTTTGAGTGATGCTGGTGTGTCTGCTTTAGTGTGACCAGATCCCTCTCTAACTGCCCATGACTGTCCCAACCAGGTTTCCATTGGCCACAGTGAAAGTTTAAGTGAACTAGAGCACATGTAGGCATGTCCTTGTGGACACCTAAGTGTGTCTTGGCTTTGAACTGAATCTCAGCCGGGCTGCCAGCACAGGCCAGCTGAGGAAGAAAGCATAGCCAAGGAGGATGTGAAAAGGAGGGGAGGAAGCACAACTCCAGATTTTGCTGGCCTGCAGCTCATGCCATTAAGGATTCCCCTGTGGTGGGGTGGGCAGTGCACAGTGCAGCCACCAGGGGAATAACAAGAGACCACAAAGCTGTTTTAATTCAAGTCACGTATGGGAGCACGGGGACAGCGGAACATAGCCATCGTGGAAGAAAATACAGGTTCATTCACTTTCCAGCGATCTGGGGAAACAAACAAACCAAATGAGTTCAGATTCTGTTCCATGGACTTCGGGAACCCAGGAAACCGGGGCATGACATCATCCAGCAGAAAGGAGACAGCAGCTCATTTGGCTTCTGTAATGCTGTAAGAAACCACCACTTCTCTGCACAGTGGGGAAGCTTCTGTTTTTAAGGGAAAAAGTGACCTGTCGGTCACCACTTACAATGTGTGATTGTCCAGAAGTTTCAAGGAAGTGTACAGAAGTGACAGCACATCGACTCTGAAAAATTTCTTTCTCCAAATAGTTTTGTCATTTAATAGTAGAAGAAGATGTGGACTCGCACTGTGAATGCATGAACTAAAGGAGCAGGTGGGAGCCCCAGTCAGTCTGATTTACCCAAGTGATGGTCACCCCATGCTATACCCCTAACAAGCTGTTTATTTAAGGCATTGGCAGATTTTCCCCTCACCGTGCATTTGCCAAACCACAACTAAGAGCTTTGCATTTAGCCACGGAAGGAAAATCTTGAAAGCAATTCATGAATCTACACTAAAACCACTAGAGCTATAATTAAATCAACTCTTAAAGTAGTGTAACTCTTTTTATGGCTGAAATAGCAGTCTTTATTTTAAGCATCATTGGAGAAAGAGGAGGAGAGAGGCAAACATTTCCATGTGAAGGCTTGGAAACTCCTTTCAGCGTACTAAACATTCACCAAGGCTTCCTGTGAGCATTGGAGTTTGTCCTTTCCCTGCTGGCTGGATTTTCATTCCGTTTGACCTCCAGCAGCCGGCTGAAAGCCCTTCTCCAACCCGACAGCAGCTGTCTGCGGGTGAAGGACATCGGTGGGACAGCGGGGACTGGGACGTGCGCGGGCGCAGGACATTGCCTGGGGCTCGGAGAGCCCTGAGGACGGGCGGACAGCGAGTGAGCAGCGAGGTGCGACAAGCACACAACCGTCAGCCCCTGGCGGCGCCCCGAGCCCTCCTGGCACAGGCCCAGCGGTTGCGGAGCACCTGGGGCGGCCGCGCCCCTCGGGCGGGTCACGGCCGGGGTGTCCCCGTGGCGGCGCGCAGGCTGCGCGGTGTCCCCCGCGG
>VZTJ01005843.1:121458-194984 GCA_013397795.1 Orthonyx spaldingii
GCTGCGGCTGACCCTGCTGCACACCAACGACGTGCACGGGCGGGTGGAGGCGCAGGGCGAGGGCCCGCGGAGCTGCGCGGCGGCAGCGCCGGGATGCTTCGGCGGCGTGGCGCGCAGGGCGGCGCGGGTGGCGGCGGAGCGGGCCGCGCACCGCAACGTGCTGCTGCTGGACGCCGGGGACCAGTACCAGGGCACCGTGTGGTTCTCCCGCTTCAAGGGCCGGGAGGCGGTGCACTTCATGAACCTCCTGCGCTACGATGCCATGGTAAAGCGGGCCGGGGGACGGCGAGGGGCGCGGGAGAAGGGGGGCTTCCCCTCCCTTTCTCTGTCTCTTCCCTTGGGTGCTGGGTCTGTTTCTGCCTTTCCTTGCCAGCTGCCGGTTTTCCGCACTGCCGCCTCCTTCAGTGCGTAAAGGTGCATCCGAAAGGGCCGTAGGTAATGCTAAAATCGTGGTCAAAGGCAGCTGGGAGGCAAGCGAGGAGAAGGGAAGGGATTTCCTGGGTGACGGGCTCCCGGCCGAATTAAGTGGTGAGCTGGCAGCCCCACGGGCAGCCAGAACCCGGGAGCTGATGGCAAGGCTACACAGAGGGATGCGGTGGAAGAGCCCTCCTTGGGAGATGCAGGGGCTGCGGGCGGGCAAGGGGCTGGACGGACTCTGTTGGACACGAGTTGGCAAATCATGGAAGTGACCCCAGAAAATGCCTGGCGAAGAGTCTGGTCTGCGACAGAGGAGTTCACTCTGCTTGAGGCTCGCTGCTTGTCCTGCTTCCGTCCTGCAGAAAGGGACAAATGACACAATTTGGCAGTGCTGTTTCAAGGGGTGGCAAATTTTTATTTTCATCAATCCCACCCTGGTTGTGTCCAGTCCCATCAGAGCTGTGCTCATGACAGGCTATAAGGGGCTGTGTACGAACAGCCCAGAAACTGCAACAGCACATTAGTGAGGAAGGTCCCTGAGACCGTGCTAATCCTGCACCTTCATTCTGTCTCTTGTGGTCATCCACGTGCTGAGAAGAAGGTAAAATTTGTGGCAGAGATTGGGGGATGTCACTCTGTGTCCTTAAATCTTTTGTCTTAGGGAATTTTGCTTGTGTGCAACCCCAGAAAGGAGTGAGATTAAAGTTATGTTTGAGCATGACTGCTGTTTTGAGAGTGACTGGATATTTGTTTCATCCCAATTGACAGCTTGAGGGGAAAGTCTTCTGGGCATATCATATTCTCTGTCTTCATGTTTTTTTTGCTTTGTCTGGAAAGGACTGTGCTTGCCTTTCCAGGTAAAAATGGCTTCACCTGTTTATTCCCTCTGCCTCAGGCCAGCTGTGGAAGGGAAAGTCATGCCCTAGTGAACTTTCCTAGGCTAAGTACCAGACAGACAGGTCTGTGAAGGATACCTCTCCCCATTCACATGCCCTAGTGAAAACGGTTTTCTGATTGTGAAATTAATAGGGTCTTTCCTCCCAATGGTGGTGGAGAGGAGTGTGTGCATTCAGGACTCATCCTCACTGAGAGCTTGGGAGCACCTCAGGATTCTGCAGTGCAGAAACAGCTTGAGGTGGTTTTTCCTAGCTTTCTGCACAAAGCTTTCTACTGTCATTTTCCAGTCTTGTGCTTGCTAGTTTAACTTGTTCATGGGCAGTCTTCGAGCCTGTACAGTTTCTGATCATATCACACAAAAAAAAAAAAAAAAATTCAGGCAGTGTTGAAGTAGTGTTCAGTTTTAGAAATATGTTATGTAGGAAGCACTGTGTTTAGGAGTGACCACAGGTTTTATCATCAGAATAAGCTTTAAAAACAAACCCACCCCATACCAGATAGACAGAGGCTTGTGCCAGATGTGAATGCTTTAGGTGAAGTAATCAACCACTTGGTCTCTGTGGAGGTGTTGCTTATTATAATTTGAATAGAAGGTGACAGGATAGGTGCTAAACGTTCTGTAGCTTCTCAGTCTTTCTCTGCTACCAAAGAGCCCGAGGAACAGATGCTGAGTGTGAGCAGTGCTGCAGCGTCTGTTTCTGTTCTTCTGTCTGTGGGCCATGAGAGGCCATGCACTGGGGATGGTGCCTGGATGGGGGCACAGCGAGCAAGGTAAAAGCCACACTGTGAAGGGTGAACTAGGGTTTCTTTAAGCAAAATTTGGGAAGTCACATCCCTGACAGAAGTGGTGGGGATTACTGAAGTGTTTAGAAGCAAGATACAGGACTAGGATTGCAAACAGGATGAAGGAGGGAGCATGAGTCATTAAAGTCGTTACAGGATGTGGGCAGGAGCCATAGAAGGATTTAGGACAGCTTGGAAGCATTAGAGGTTTGCCCCACAAATAGGAGAAATTTCCTTTTTTAAGTTTCATGGCACTAGACTTTTCTCCTGGTGTAATTAAGACTAAAATTCAATTTAAATACCTCAAAGGCAGTAATTGGAGGGGTGACAGAAGTCTTCTAGCTTTACTTTTAAGTTGCATCCTTCTGTTAATTTGTATCCTGATTATTGAAATATTTTTAGATTTGCTCCATGTGAAAAAGAGGATTATATAATCACATGCTGTGTGCCTGAATATTTCTGTTATTCCCCCTTGTGACTTAAACTTACACTGGCCAACGGATTCAGATTTGGTGAAAGGATATTGCACAGGTACAGAGTCTTAGGAGCTCTGGGTGTAAGGGTAGTTAGGTGGAGTATAGGAACCCGAAATGGTCCACATCTTCCTCCTCAGAGGAGGGGTTGCATCAAAAATAAAACTGTATTATTAGCCACCAATGATTTCTCATGAACAACTTTGTAACCACCCACACCATGGGAAAAGTTTTGATTGAAGCTAGTATCCTAATGGGCATGAAATAATCCAAATGCAAGATACAAAGCCAAGAGAAGCAAGCTTTCCTAACTGGTTGGTTGGGTTAGGGTTTTGATTTTTTCCCCCTACAAGCTGGTGGCAGTTATATCCAATTCAAATTCTTAATTCATTTGCAACTTTTTTTTGTTGGGATTTAATTGCATATTTAGGAGGAACAGAAGGCATGTGCACCAGCCAAAAGGAGAGAGTTTGTTACCATTCTGATGTACTCTACCACTCCACGGACATCTTTTCAGAACATCCAGACAACATCAAAATGAATGACTTTTTTTTCCTCTTTATTAGTATTTTTTTGCAAATTTGGTTGCAGTTAGCATACAAATGGAACATAATTAGAAATGGAACATACTTGGAATGCATTGTGTCTTCCCAAGTCAGGATTTTTTTAAAGAAAGTTCTTGGTTCATTTAGAAAAGTGCTGCAGCAGCACGCAAACAGTTTGGCTCCTTCCCAGGGGTGTAAGTAGTGTTCTTACCAGTGTCAGCAGGAACAGCTGATTTCCAGTGCAAGTTACTGCTGATATCCTGAAATTGCCACAGAGCCATTGACTACCTGCTTGTGAGGATAAAAGGAGTTGGGAGTCTTTGTCCCAAAAGAAAGACACTGCCAATCAATTGATTGAAATACTGAGCTCCCGTGCCTGTGGTGGCTTCAAGGTTCTGCTTGGTTTGGAACACGATCAGGGTTGATACATCCGTTTGGAGAATAAGAGTTGGAGCAAGCACATCTGGGTGTGTGGGTTGTTTAAGTAGAACAGAAGGGTATATAAGACATTCTGAGAAGATGAATACAGCTTTCCCCACTTAATCTCAGAATGAAATTAAGAACATGCTTTTGCCTGGAAGAGTTGGCCCATTGGCTTTAACACTTATTATGTGCTTTGCTCCAGCTGCAACCTGAAACCTGGTATGAAGTTGTTATGTACCAAGTACACGATTACTGTGTTTCTGTAGATACAGTTTGTCTTTCCCTAACACTTAAATATGCTACAAGGTTCTTGCGTGTATTGTGCTTCTGCAAAATGCCATCTACGGAGCTTTTGCTGGCTTACCACCAAAACTTACAGGCACAGGCATGTGGCAGCTTAGGCTGAGCTTGAAAAAGGGGCAGGTAGGAGAAATTTCCCTCGAGGTAAGTCCCTTTTCATCTGTTTAACCAGCCTGGAAAAACCAAACATTCTCATCTGGCTGCTATTACCTTGCTAATAAATAAACTGGACTGCTCATTTTGTGTGGTAGTCTTGAAGCTTCACAGTGTTAGGTGCACACCCATCTGTGCACACACACTCACTATGGATTGTCTGTGGGAATTCTCCCTAACTGATAAACATTACATCTTCCATAGGCAGGTAATGATGTTGATGGTGGTAGGAAAATCATATTTTCCTGTTGCATGTTAAAGTACAGAAGAATCTTTACTAAATGCAAAATAAATATATTTCAAAAACTGTAGTCCAAGCACAAAGCTCTTAAAATGCACTTTTTATTCAAAGATAACAAATACTTTCATTGACATTTAGCATTTTCTTCAGTATTTAAACAATGCATTTTCTAGACACAAAATGTTTTCCTTTGTGGTTTTTGTTAATCCTCTTTCTTAGAGCTACAGAATGAAAAATGAGTGGGTTTTAAATCTGGTACATGGTCACAAACTCTTAGATAGGTTTTGGTTTTCAACTTTCATATCTGTATTCATGTAAGAGAGTCTGAAAAACAAAAACCTATGTCTAGAAAGAAAAATAACCACTTCTATGTTCATGAGAAACTGGAATGTGTTTCTTTAGACAAGTTAGGGTTTTCTTTCATAGAAAGTAGACTTTGCTTTCTCAAACATACCATGTATATAACTTATGAGACTATTTACACTGAATATTTGAGGTAGGCGCTCATATTTTCTTCTTGCTTTTTGCAGGCTTTGGGTAACCATGAGTTTGATGAAGGTGTGAGTGGATTATTGGATCCTCTTCTTAAAAATGCGAATTTTACAGTCCTGAGTGCAAATATTAAAGGGAAAACTCTGTTAGGAAATGAAATGATGAAATATGTTCATCCTTTTAAAATAGTTCATTTTGACTCAGAATCAGTTGGAATTGTTGGCTACACTACGCAGGAAACTTCTTTTCTTTCACAGCCAGGTATGTTCTCTTTAGTATGTAAGTTTATGTCCTTTGTTATTATTTTGTTACTTGCCTACTTTTTTAAATCCAAAGATGAATGTTTTCAGCTGAAAAGTGGGAAGTCTGTTGTTTTTTCAGTATTTACTTGTATTACTCAACTTTGCCTGATTTTTAACCTTAAAAAGACTTGCTAACATTAAAACCCATTTTCATACAGACCTGGACCATATCTAAGAATATCAGAAAGTCAGTGAAATTGCAGGAGACCTCAGGAGCTGTTTGGATTTTTATCCTTCCTTGGGTTTTTAAAGTTATATGCCATTATATTTTATTGTTATATATCCATTTAAACAAAAGTCAAAACGTGAATCCAAGTTGTCTCTAGTGTGAAGTGTGACATTTCACAGTGTGTTGAAAATTTGTTCTTGGATGCCTCCATGTCCAAAAACAAGGAGAGGTTCATACTTGTTTTTGAAGCAAAAGTTGCCCAAGATGTTTTTAGCCTCTCAAAATGTTTGCAGAAATTAGAACTTTTACCACAATTGCTTCATTCATGAGTAAAATTAGAATTGATGAGGGAAAAGACTTCTCAATTCCTGACTTCAATTTCCACCATTTCAGGGGATTTGGTTTGATGAGGGTTTTGTTTGGGTTTGGGTTTTTTAGTAAAATAAAATGGTCTACTGGAATGAGAAACACATTTAAATCAGCTGTCAGAGATATGAGTCACTGCTTGCTCAGAGCTCAGCCCACATGTGACAAAACCAGAGTTTTTTCCCTGGATTTTGCAGTTAGGGACACTCGAAGCACTGGTTTAAAACACTTTCACATTGAAAAGGGACTTATATTGTTATTTCTCTTTCTTTTGTTTAGTAATACAGAAATAGTGCATTGTTTTCCTGACAAAAGGAATATTCAATACTTTGAGGAAATATTAGAATATAAAACTATTCCTTCTGTGTTTTTAAATTCCAATACTCTATGTTTAACCTGTCAAAAAAATGGACATCTGAGGTCTGAATAGACTTACTGATCTCACTTCTATTTTGCAGTGATGTGGTTTTGGATTTCTGTCTTTCTCCCTTCCCCCCTCCCCCAAAAAAATTGATCTGTATTTTGTGTAGGCAATAGAATTTTACCTGTGCCTGAGGGTGTGGGGGTAGATATCATCTGACATCATGCTAGGTTTGAATAATGAGAGTCAATATTGTCCTCCATTAGGGATTAATGAAATCTGCTGCTGCTTTTCTTCCAAACACCTGTGTTGGGACAGTGGGATCATCAAAGTAACTTTCTTGCAAATAAATCTACTAGATGAAAATCCAGATAATGCTGGAGTGATTCTATGAAGCATTTGAATACATTTCCAATAACATTTAGACATCATATCCAATGCCTCATTATGCTGAGACATTGTAAGAAACCATAGCTAGATGAAAAAGCAGTTAGACGGGAAGCTGTGTTAGCTCTATACATGGAGCTGAAGCATCCCTAAGGAAGTATATCCCACAGTGTAACAGAGCAAAAAGCAGAGCAAATTGTAACAGCAACATTTATAGCAATCAGGGTTTATATAGTTTCAGCTTTGCCTTCTCAGTGTGTGGAGGAACATTTGGAAGCTTTGAAAATGTGACCTCAGGACACATTAGTACAAATCAGTGACTGTATATTGCCCACGACCTAACAATCCTTCAGACTGGTAAAATCATGGCAGACGTGGGTCGGTGGCTAAATAATTATCAATCTAGTTCCTTATATTCAATTAATAAGGGACCTTGTGAATTTTAAATTCAGCAGCTTGCTTATCTCTACACATTTCTTCCAGATGATTCCATTTTCTCTGCCTCTGTGTTCTTTGGCATGCTGTACACTCTTAGGGCATACTTAAGGCAAATAGGAAGCTTGAGAATGCTGAAACATGAATTCCTACATTACTGCCTTCTGTGGAAGTATTTTGTGAGTGTGATTTCTTCTATTGTTAAATCTCAGTAACTTCCACCCAGTTATGAAATTACAACTCGTACTTTTCATAACCTGCTTAAAAGGGATTATCAACAGACTTGAACAGAGTATAAAGTCCTTAAATATCAGTGTTTCCATTGTGAAGGACCAACTAATCTCTG
Organism: Orthonyx spaldingii; assembly: GCA_013397795.1. Lineage (NCBI taxonomy): Eukaryota > Metazoa > Chordata > Aves > Passeriformes > Orthonychidae > Orthonyx > Orthonyx spaldingii. The sequence continues at coordinate 128,549 of VZTJ01005843.1, forward strand.
CTGAAGGTACTGTTAATGTCACTGTTTGGAAACCATAGGGATGGGGAACACATTAATAGGTTACAGCCAACTGGCAGTTTTTCTGGAGTTCTCTGTTTTGCTATATACAACTATCTCAGCTGAGTGCCCAGGCGGCTTTTCCATGTCCTGCAAGGGTTGCTCATAACTTGGCACATAGACACAGTTTTCTGAGTATTTGCTTTGAACTGATAATCACAAGGCCATCTTTCTAGTATTTGATGGTAGCAGCACACTTGCTTTAGTTCTGTAATGTTGTTTGGTCCACTGTATTTTTGTATAAGGTGTAATTCCAAACCTACTTACCCTGTAACTCTACAGGCAGGAAAATATTTACTAAAACTATCAACTTGGCAGAGTTTTCTAAAATGGAATTTTAAATTCTATTTATTCCACTTTATTCTGGCTATCTTGCATAATATTTTTAACAGGCAGACAGTTCTTTTTCCTTGTTCAGTTGTAGCGGTTTGGATGTTTTTTCTGAAACTCTACCTCATCTAGAAAGAGAAGAGGATGCCACACCAGCTTAATACCTTGAAAGAGAAGTGAAATATTGACATGAGCAATAAGTTAGTAATTTTGATTCAGATTGTTTTGAAAAATGCTCAGATGAGTGCTAAGCAGTATATTGCTTTTTGTCTGGTTTCTTAGGGAATTGAACACTGTGTAATTGCTCTTACAGTCCCCTACTGTATAACTTTCAAACCTGCTGGCCCAGTTCATCTCAATTACATCAAATATTCAGATGACTAGAAGTCAAAGCTGTGTGCAATGCCATGGCTAAGCCATGGAGAAGGGGTGCGAGAAGTCCCTGCAGCCCCAAGCAGAATTCCCTTTCTGAGGGCAAGGTAGACAACAAGACATCAGTGGGTGAGTGGATTGGCAGTGGGATGACCCACCTGAGCTCTGTCTGCCTGTCCTGACATAACAGTCCTGGGAGGGGGATGAGCCTACCTGCATGGGACAGGCCTTGTTTTTCACCTCACTCTGAAAGCAGGTTGGTTTGTTTTAGTACCTTTTCTCTACAGCTACCTGAAAGAAGGGTGTAGCAAGGTGGGGAACAGTCCCCTTCTCCTAAGTAGCAAGTGACAGATCAAGAGGAAATGCCCTCAAGTTGTGCCAGGGGAGGTTTACATTGGATTTTAGGAAAAACTTCTTCATGGAAGTGTTTGTCAAGCACTGGAACAGACTGCTCAGGGAAGTGCTAGAGTCTCCATCCCTGAAGGTATAGATGTGGCACTTAGGGACACAGTTTAGCGATGGACTTGGCAGTGCTGCGTTAATGGTTGGACTCTATGATCTCAGAGATGTTTTCCAGCCTAAAGGACTCTATGATTCTGTGGGTTGAAGATTAATAATAATATGTCTTCAATGTATGGTGCAGTTGTAGGCTGCAGTGGTGTAGAGGGATAACAGAGCTGGTGCTGATGGGGAGAGTTTGGTGGTCATGGATCACCTGGCTGCATGCCAGGGGAGAAGTTAGCCCACAGGCACCTGCATGTCAGCACAGCTCCTCAGTTCCTGCTCTTTGTTTCAAGAGCTCAGCTCTCTTTGCAGAACTGGTCCCCACACCCTGGGGTGCAGCTGGTCCATGGTGGGGAGAGGAGTGCATGAAGAGCCTGAGCTCAGGGATCATTTCTCGCACTTCCCTTTCTGCCAGGAGCTCTGCATCAGGCCCAGCTGTGCCAAGCCTTAAGGATGTGCAAAGAGGGGCTGAAGCCAGTGCCTTCCTTCAGCCTGGAGAAGGAAGGCTAAGAGGGAACCAAGTCTTCCAGTGGTGTAAGGGATTTTATAGAGAAGACAGAGGCAGACATTTCCCAGAGAGGAAGAGAAAGGACGAGGAACAATGGGCTTAAGCAGTACCACAGGAATTTATGGTGGGATGTAAGGAAAAAATTTATCGTGGTAAACATGGTGAAGCCATTCAACAGGTTGCCCAGAGAGACTGGAATTTCAGCTTGCTCAGCCTAGACCCTGAGCATGCTTATTTGGCTTTCAGTTCCTGCTTTGAATGGGTTTTGGACTACATGGCTCCCGGAGGTCTCTTCCAACCTCAGTTAAATTCTGACTTTTTGATTCTGAGAAGAGGTCCACAGGAAGAAAATGTGGGGGTGCACTGCACAATTCATTCTGCAATGTGCAGTACAGAGATTCCCTCTGGCACTAACAGAACTATTCAGTGGGTGTGGTGGTGAACCAATTTATGTAACCCTCTTTTATCTCTTCCATTGTAGCAGCTTCCTTCTCATTTCCTGAAACTTTTTGCAGTGGATTGTGAATTCGTTTCACTCCTCCCTTTGTTATGGAATAATGTAAATATTTTTACTTTAAAGGCATATTTCAAAATGATTTGATCAAAAAATTCTGCTGGAAGGAGAGGAATTAGGTAGAGGAGGATTTGGTAGAAAAGTCACTCGGTTGTCTTCACCAGAAAGTTTACAGTTGGTTGAATCTGTCTTTCAACTCTATTCTTAAAACTTAAAGAAATTATCCTCTTACATAAGAAGTCCCCTTATGCAACCCAAACCACTCTGCCCAGGATAAAAGTCCCTGTTAGTCTAGTACTCATGTAACTGTTCGTCATGTTAGAGTAATTTCAGCAGGCACAGAAAACTTGCAGAAAGTTTGTCAGTCTCCCAACATTCTTTTTCAGAAAAACTTTCTCCTTTCCAGACTTCCTGTTCGTTATGTTGCCATGTCAGGATGGTATCTCAGATGTGTGCTGTGCTGTATTGGTATTACTGAGAGTGGTTCACATTATGTGAGATATTTGTATAAAAAGGCAATTCAGAGCTTAGTGGAGGACTTTGATGAAATTGCTGTTTAAAGCACAAGATGAGTGTGGAGTAAAGAGAGATTTAACTTGGGAGAAGATAGAAGATCTCAAAGAAATGCAGTTTGGGGGAAAAAAGCCCCTTTGTAATCGAATACAAGGGTTTATATGCAAACACTGTCACATTTAGTTTCCTTTCTCTAGTTAAATAATAAAAGCCATTAAATTTTTGATCCTACTATTGGTGTCACTGAATTTTTTTATGGAGTTATAACATTTTAGTCTAGCTTGTTGCAAAAATATTGTAGTAGCCTAAACACACAGGTGCTCCTGAGAGACTGAAGAACATCAACTCAGATCAAGAGCTTGAACCAGCTAAGGATATTTGAAAGGCACTGCCATTCAAAGTTCCATTAATCATACAAACTAGTATCTGAGATCAACTACCTTTTTTTTAAACTACCAATTAAGGTACTTTGGAAGTAAATTTTTTTTTTCTTCTTTTTTAAGGGGATGATATAACCTTTGAAGATGAAATTAAAGCATTGCAACTGCAAGTGAATAACCTTACTGCAATGGGAGTGAACAAAATAATTGCACTAGGACATTCTGGTTTTACTGTGGACAAAAATATTGCCCAAAAAGTGAAAGGAGTGGATGTTGTGATTGGAGGACATACAAACACGTTTCTCTATACAGGTATTTTACTTCTTACTAAAATGTTGCTTCTAAAGCAAAGCTGCAACTATTTGTCTTTAAACTCAGAGAACTTTTGCCAATATATTTTACTGCTGGCTGCACTCAGCCAGGTCCATAGCTGGTACATGTCCATAACTTCCATGGAAGAAACCAAATTCATGACAGCCTGTGCACACCAAGTACCACAACTCACTGAGGGGTTCCATAATGCTGTGTGTGTTCAAGGTGGCCTATACAAAGTGGGGAAGAGGAACAAAGGTAGTAATACTGCTAAATTGTTGCTAAACATACTGTACAAGTACTGTACAAGCTCACACCTATAAAGGACTAAATCAGTTATCTACTTTTAAACATGTACGTGACTTAACCAGAAAAATCAATCATAGAACACTTCAAAACTGCTACTGGTGTTGATTTTCTCTATAATCTGATTCTATATTCACAGGTCTCTATTTACCCTGCCATTAAAACACTTTCCCCAAGTTTCATCTGTTTATTTCAATCCCTCCTTTAATTTTTGACTTTATTCTTCTTTTCTCCAGAGGCAGATGTCATTCTAGAGATAAACATTGCTGCTCTGATTTCTCCTGCAGTAATGCTACTTTAGGCAACACTTACCATCAGCACCTTCCCCAGTGCTGTTACCTTCCCCAGAGTGTAAGGACACAAGTAAAAGAGAGGCTGTTCTGTTGTTCTGTTTGATTGAATTCTTTAAGTTTTTTAAATTTAGCAGAAGTTTTAATAACTGGTTGAGATTATAAATGGGAACTTTCTGTAATTTTCAGAAAAAATTCCCCTGTGGCCTAGTCACAGGGATAATACTATGTACCCTAGAAACTTAACCACTTAAAAGGTTTGCACTGTCTATCATCCTATCCTCTCCTCTCCCTCTTCATCTCCTCTCTGTTTCTCATGCCTTTTTTGTCTTATCTGGACGCTCACCTTTTATTACCTCACTTGTTAAAAACAAACAATTGCATGCCACAGTTGCACATTAAGCAGATCAGAATATCTCTTGAATTTGACCTCAGGGAATAACTTTGATGACTCAGCTGGGTGCACAAAGCATTTACACATCTACCTGTAAGTCAGAGCTCACAAACACTTTGCATAAGGGTGCAGCAGAGAAGTAGCCAAACTGGAACAAACAAGAGGACCAAGCGTCCCAATACCATGTGTCTAAGAGTGACTAAGGGGGTTGGTTGAGGGGACTGGATGAGCCTGTGGAGACAGTTTACTCAGATCTTCCCATGTTTCCCACCAGCTTGCAGCTCAGGGACTCCCCAGGCCAGAATGGGTGTCTTGGTATTTACCAGCTCCATCTCCTCTTGACTACCTTCAACTTCCACAATAACCTGTGGCAGGGTCCAACACTGACCTGCACAACCTGCACATCCCACAGAGGCTTTGGTCTTGTCTTGGGGTGCATCCTGCAACTTTATTGAATTATTTTTGAGATGGGAAAAACAAAGATGGATTCCTTATTCAAAATGCACATTCATTGTGGGTTTACACAGTGGGATCCATATGCTTTTGCACAGTCTTGTTGTTCAGTGCCTGTAGAGTGTTTGTGCCTCATAGTGGTAGCCATAGTAGTCAAAATACCTTTTTGGGTGTGATCCAAAGAAGTGTCACTTGTCACAATTTGGATTCATGTGAGGTGTTGCAGGAGTTGAGACATCTGAGTTCATATCTGTAGATGTGTAGGAGTTCACAAGCATATCTCTTGTCATCCCAGAGCGTACCCTGCTGTCAGATTAGACTATGTCAAGCTGTTCCACTCCTCCCCATTTGAAGCTGTCCAAGATTCACAAGGCCAGAGAGAGCACACAGCATGAGACCGCAGACTTTGGGTTAAAGATCTCAGCTGAGAAGGAGTTCTGGTCCCTTTTTCATGGGCTGTACTGTTTTGATAAAACAAGATTGTCTTACTTTTTTTATTAATATTGGCAAGGTGAGAAAAATTAAAAGGAAGTAATGGCTGGGGGAGATACACCAAAAATATCTATTTATTTAGTCAAAATACAATTTTTGACAGAATGTAGTCTGAGCATATAATTTTTATCCCAAGTACTGTGAAGCACATGTTCACCCATTCAGGAGCATCAGGAATGCATTTGTGAACCATGCCCTGCTGAGTCAAAGCCATCAGTCAACATTGACAGTGAAAGAGCTGCATCGGTGGAGGTGATTCACTGCAGAGTAAAACATCTGATTTGAAATGTCTTTGTGCATGTCTCTATGCATATGTTAAGCTTAAAAGCTCTCATTTAAATGAAGAGGTGTAATAATAACTGGCAACAGAATCTGTGAGAATGTTTCGGCTCAGTCTAAGTGGAGATGTACCCACTGTTCAGACTGTTCTGTCATGGGGATTTAGAGAAATACTGCCCATGAAGACAGATTACTCCATAGAGAAACCTTAGTGTAAGGGCTTCATCTTGGACTAGTCCAACCTGTCTCTAAGACATTTGCCAATCTCTGGTTTATCCACAGGTTATAAGGCAAATATTGTCCTGACTTGTTTAGGTGTGCACTTGGTTTGTAGAACTGATTCAAACAGCAAGGGTAGTTTTGGGTGAGAGCAGTTTAATTTCTGGTTTTCATCAGAACTGATGTTCTGAAAATGTAGTGTGTTGGCTAAAACAGGGTAAGAGGATAGGAAAGTGTTACAGTCACCCAGTATGAGTTTGTGCATTTGTAATGAAACAGCATCTCATGCCTCGACTGAGCATGAATTCTAGTGCTGTGTTCTTTGGAGGTAAGATGTGCTGAATAGTCTTTGCATTTCGGAAGGAACACATCTATCTCACAAGAAAAAGATGTCATAGTGGTAATTAATCCTGCAAGGAAGTATCAGTATCAGAAAGTATTTCTCTAGAAAGAAAGAAATTACTAAGATTCTGGACAAGCACTTAACCACACGCAGCTGATATAAACTAAAATAATGCCTAGAAAGAATAACTTTCTCTTTCTAATGCTCTGTTCACTTGGGGACTAAAGAAGGGCAAGAAATCAAAACTGATTCCTTTTTCAGTTCAAAAAAACCCCAAAGCCACTTTTGCGTGCATGCATCCTGCAGAGTCCTCATTAGCTACACGGTTTCTAAAATTCTTGCCCAAATAAATGAATAATTAAGTGGCACTCCAAGAAACCAACTCTGTTGGCCTGGCTGAAAGTAGAAAAGCTAGTTCTGTGGTAAGTTTGGTTCAGCTTGCAGTTTGTTGCAGCTCTTCTCCCTGGAGAACAGGAATCATATTCAAGGAATACAAATCGTATTGGAGTTCTAGAAGGAATATTTATCATGCTGCTTATCCTAGGATTTAATATTACATAAACAACTGTAAATGGAAGGAAACAAGTTGTTCTGTGAGCAGTGGAAGTGCAGAGCCTGCTTTCCTCTGGATCCACGTCCTGTGCACCTGCTCCCCTGTGCCCCTGCCTTGCCAGCACCCCAGCGCTCACCAACGCACAGATGGGAAATGCCACCACCTTTGGGACAGGAGTGAGGAGCGGGCTCTGAGGGAGCTCTGTCACACAGCATGTGGTGGCCCTTGGACCTGCTCAACCTTGGTCTGACAGTGGGGTAGAAATAATGACAGGAATAAGAGCAGGGAGAGATACTACCCAGATAATGTTGTCACTACTCAGATAATATTGTCAAGGAGACACAGAGAAGTCTGGTACCATTGAGGTAAGAGCTGTGCTGTGCAGTGCCAGTTTTCTTTGCCCCTTTCTGCCCTGTGTAGTTTCTAAATCCTGTGGTAGCCTATGCCACTTGAGCTATCTCTTTTTTCGGCCAGTACGTTACCTTAATCTGTTTCCAAGTCCTACATCTAATCACCTTTCAGACTTTGAAAGTTGATAGGAGTTTTAAACCATGGCCACACAACTTTAATGCTAATGAAATTTATTTTTGAATAAATTTGAAGCCTGTCTGAAATTTTGGAGGCTGTTCGGTATAGTGAAAAAAAATTAGCTGGCTGTATGTACAAATTCATAGAACTACTTGTAGGTATTCTATCTGCTTATTAACAATAAAAATACTTCAGACTTTTTCAGATCAAGAAGTCTGATGTATGATTTACTAAGACTCTTATTTTCTATCTATGCAGAATAATGTAGTATGAAGGATCAACAATAAACTTTTCATCCAGTGGCTGGAATGTTTGCATTACTGAGGGGTTTAGATTGCACTAATTGGAATGAAAAGTTGCTTTGTTGCTGTTGTGATGTGATGTCATGGCAGAGTGTGCTGTCATAACTTAAAAAACACTGTGGTAGTTATTTGAGTTTGTGTCCTGAAAACAACATTTTCTCTTGTGAAATAACTGAACAATCAAATGTGTGCTTGTCATCTAATACAGTTATTGCTGTTTCTATCCTATCTGGGTTTTTTAAGGCTGAGAGACATTTGAAATGTCACTGTTGCAATTCCTTGAAGGTCACATGAGTTGAAGACCCGCTTTTCATGCTTGTTCTGTGCAGGCACCCCACCCTCTACTGAACCGCCAGTTGGCCCGTATCCATTCATGGTTGACTCAGATGATGGGAGGAAGGTGCCAGTTGTACAAGCTTACGCTTATGGAAAATATCTTGGTTACTTAAATGTTACTTTTGACAAGACAGGAAACGTAGTTGAAGCAGTTGGAAACCCCATTCTGCTGGACAGCAGTATTCCTGAAGGTATGTGGGCTGGACACTTGAGTTTGCCTGCAGCACTCTGCTGCAATTAAGTCTTGTCATGTTAAATACAATGACTGAATAAGAATTCAGCTTTCTTTCTGAGCTTGCTGTTCTCTTCTTTGTGGGGTTCAGGCTGTGTTACAGTTGAATATGCACTTATTCAGAGTGTGTTTTTATCTATTTAAAAATCCCTGAAAATTCTCCTGAATTCAGGAGATAAAATACCTTGCTGCTTTGTAGAACCTGTTTTAGCTAGTCCTGTAATTGTGATTTAAAAGATTATGAGGACCAATTAACACTGTTTTGCCAGAGGCTGGGTTCTTCAGAACAGAGTTTAGAGCAATATAGGAAAGTGGAAATGTTCCAGGAAAAACTTGGAGTACCCTGCCAACTACTCTGCCAACGGTGCAAATATAATCTACAAACCCATGAGTTGTTGTATGCAGTGCTAACTGTTTTCAACGATTTAACTCTGAAACATTTAAAGCAGTGGGAGGAGGAGGGTCTCTCTGTCACTTTTTGTGTGTAACTCCATCTGAGCTCTGTTAACTGTTTTTTTGTCAGCTCTGTAATTACCCAGGGCTGGTTTTCTAATCTCTGTTTCTTCTCCAGTGCTTGCTGTATGAAGTTCTGAGTTTTTATCAGACTTTTTAGGTTCTACCTGAGTATTTGTAAAACAAATAGTTTAAAAATTATTTGTTCCTAGATATTTACTGCATTATTCTCAGTGACATATTAATGTAGTGAGATGATGTAAAGAGACTTTACATTCTCTCTCTGAAGTCAGTAAAAGTAAAAATTCAGATACCTTGGTGGTGTAATTTTGGTGGTATTTCAGATACATTGGTGGTATAAATGTTGCTCTTGCTGGCAGGTGTGAGCAAATTGATTAAAACTAATAGCTGATATAAAATAGTTGTGACATCTGTCTGCATATGCAAGTATCTTTGGTGTTTTTCTTAAATAATTACATTTTCACCTGAGAGACAACTGTGCATAGAGGATTAATTTCTATAAAAGGGTTTATTCCTTGACATTGATATTTGGGCTAGTTTTCCTTTTAGCACAACATTAAAGGGAGGAAATTACAAACAGCAAAAAAAAAAAAATTATGTCAAAGACTATTGCACTTGTATATTAAAAATTCTCTCACCTGCCAAGGTAGGTACTAGAAATCCCATCAGAGGGTTAGAACAGGACTGGGCAAAAGTACAGAGGAGATAACCTTGCTGTGGCAGAAGACTGGCTTATTCCCTTGATTGTCCTGTCCTGCCTTCTCCCATTACAGGCTTTTTTGAAGTGGGTATAGTTGTGTTGCTTGAGAAGCTTTTAGGAAAGTGTAACCTTTTAGAATCATGGACACCTTTCTTTTTTCTTAAGGTTTGTATTCATTGAAGTGTCATTAATATGAGATATGTATGATGCTCATTTTACACTTTTCTATTACTTTACAGATGAATACATTAAAGAAGAAGTGGAAAAATGGAGAGAAAACCTGGGGAATTATTCTCAAGAGATTGGAAAAACTAGCGTTTACCTGAATGGTACAAGCCAAGCATGCCGTTTCCAAGAATGTAACATGGGAAACTTGCTTTGTGATGCTGTGGTAAGAGGTTTCCACCACAGGTGGCAATTACATCCAAGGGTTACTTCAGAGCAATCCACATCCCAACTATCAGCACATGGGCTCTGTGCCTGCTTTTCAGCAGTGCAACATCTAGCGTGTCCCTAGAGAGACTTGGCAGAAGCGAAACTGTAAGGAATGTAGAGAGTAAGCAGCAGTTTATCCTTTGTGTAAAGCCCCCTCCAGCTTTTTCACAGCTGGCTTTGAGGCTGCACTTTTAAGAGACATGACAGTCTGGTCTAAGAGCCCATTCCTCAAGCAAGGACAGCTCAGCTCCCCTGCACCTCTCCTGCCTCTGGCCTCTGCTCACAGCACTCACCCACTGTCCTCTCATTACAAACTGGGCTCTGCTGTCACTTCAGTGCACTGGCACAGAAAACAAATCTGTAATTTTCTGTCATGCTACTGACATGAATTGTCCCCTTGAAGAGCCCAAAATGTGCCAGCAGAAGCAAGAAGAGGGTGGGAAAGGCCATACACCCAGCTGGGCACAGAATATCCCAGCCCAGAAGGAGCCACCAGCCCCTGTCCTGTTCTGACAGGTACCGCTGGGCTTTAACAGTCACATAACTGCTGAAAAGTCTTTTTACAAGAAGTCACTTCCAGTTTTTAAACTTCTGAGTTTGATTGGTTTACTGCCCTGCAGGAGCACCATTTCATTTAATTGTTTCAGGAAAAAACATTCACTAATGTGACTGTTTCTAGAAAATTAACTTTCTCATAAAGGGAAAGTTAAGGGACAGTTAATAATAATGAGTTTTCACTTAGATATGTTCCCAAAGCTATTTATCTAGTCCATGTTGTTGCTTTTACTGTAGTCCTTAAAATAATTCTTAGTTCTTGAGCTAATTTCCAAATCAGATTAATGTTTGGGAATTCCGCACAGTTCTCCTAGAATTCCAGCATCTTGCTTTTTTTTTTTTTCCTGCTAGACTTTTAAATATCTTTATTTGAAAAAATGTGAACAAATGCTTTGGCATTTTTCAAGTTTAGAGAAAGTAACCCTGTAATCTTTCAGAAGTCTGTAGAATCTTTCAGAAGTTACTTGCTATACATTTTGTCTTAGGGGTTCAGAGTCTACTTTAGTTAAACCAATGCCTCTGGACAACCACCTGCAGTCATCAGTAGATACATAGATTTCTCTTCATGTTGCTTTACCAGTTCTATATTTGCTTTCCTATCTGCTGACATGTGGTCAGAGGTATAAAGATAAAACATAGACCTGCCTGTTCCATGAGCTTTAATATTTAGAGTTGCCCTGAGAAATGGAGAGATTGAGAATTGCAGAAGACTGATGGAATGTTTATGCTGGTCAAAACAGAGGTCCATTTAGTTGAGTGATGCATCTCAAACAGTAGCCCAAAATCTCAGAATAAAACATTGACAGGCCTAGATGGCAATTTACAAAGGACTTTAAAGGAACTTAGATGTGAAAAGGCTGTGAAATTGATAACAGTACTGTGTAAGCTCTTCTTTTAAGCTGCCTCAGCTCAGGGCTGGGAAGTTGCAATCCTTTGATTATGAGTTACAAACCTAAGCATGGATCTGGCCTCAGGGCATAACTTTGATAACTAAGCTGGAGGCACAAAACATTTACACAGCTGCAAGTCAGAGGTCACAAACACTTCACATAGGGGTGTAGCAGAGAAGTGACCCACCTGGAGCAGATGACAAGATCATTCATCCCAGGGTTTTGTCTCCAAGAATGACTGAGTGGGGATGGTAGGGGAAGAGCATACTCCTGGACAAGGCTGTGAAGCTGTACTCAGATCTGCCCATGTCTCCTACCAGCTTGCAGCTCATGGATTCCCCAAGGCAGAAGTGGTCTCTTGACATTTACTGGCTCAACTAGAACTTGCGGGGAGGCCAAGAAACAACAGGGAGAAACAGGGAGAAGGGGAGGGAGAGAGCGGGGGGATTGCCTCCTGCAGAGCAGCTCCACCACCCTTTGCTTGCCTCCAGCCTTCCCAGCAGGTGGTGGCAGGGTGTTCCACCCCGGACCTGCACATCCTGCAGAGACCTTGCTCAGCCTGCTGCTGCCCACTGCCTGCGTAACTGCTGGAGCTCAAGTGCTCCTTGCTCCTCTTACTCCCTATCCACCCTCACATCACTAATGATTTTATAGCCTTCTGGAATATTTCCTTCTACTATCTCTTTACCAGGTCAGTCAATCCAAGTCTACATCATCATTCTACATCCAGAAGCTTTTTTGTGTCTTTGACCATCCTCATTACCCCTCTCTGAATCTTTTAGGTTTTTTATCATTCTTGAAATGAGCAAACACACAGATTCCTACCCGGCCTCCACATGCCCTTCTTCATTTCATAGGCTTCTGTCATGTACTTCTCTCTCTGCAAGACTGAAGAGTTGTGACCATAGTCATTCCTGTATGGAAATCTGTCCATTCTTTCTATTAGCCAAGGTCATTTTCTCAGCCTTTTCCTGTTCCACTCAGTTATTTCTCAGGACTAACACTGGAGGCTTATCATCCTTATGCAACTGAGTAAATATCTGGTCTCTCATTTTCTTTATTACTAAGGTTGTCACAAGCAAATATTATCCTGTCCTTGCATTTTGTCAGAGCCTCACCACTGAACTTCCAGGGACACATTTCTGTGCAGAGTAGACTTTCTGATCTAGTATGCCTGTTCCCTGTTCCTCCACTGTTCTACATCTTTCTAGCTAGCCAAGACCATTCCACATATTAAAAACCAACAACAGAGAAGCTGAAAAAACTTAACTCCCTGTGATATTATTTAATTTATGCTTTCCCTAAGTGATTTTAATGAACAACAATATTTAAGGTCCTCTTCACTTCCCAGTTCTCCAAATATGCTTAAATCATTTGTCTTTATCACAATCATCGAAATCAAAAATCACCTTTCCTTTGTTCAGCTGGCCTGCCTTGGCCATGCCATAGACACACAGACTAGGGCAGAGTCCAAGAGTTAATTACAGTAAAAGAGAAATTTTTATGTTAAGAATTTTAAAAAGCAAAATACTTGTTTGGGTTTTTTAATAACTAGTATTTTACAATGGGTCTGAAGATAATGTCAAAATATATATATAAAACCTTTCTGTCTCGAAAAGTCTCAGATTGTATTTGGTGTAAATTTCCACAGCCTATAACAAGTAAAGATAAAATCTGTTTAAACATTTTCCTTTGGTAGCTTTATGAGAATGTCAGGCGTCCGGATAAAAAGACATGGAACCATGTTTCAATGTGCATCCTGAATGGAGGCGGGATACGGTCACCCATTGATGAGCAGAGCACTAATGGTACGTGAAATTACCAGCTGAATGACAACTTTATCAAGAAGAAGGAATCAAGTTATGCCAGCCTGAACACAGTGTTAGATATGGGCTTGTTTTGATGGGGTTTGCACAATGTTTAGAAGGAATTTCATGCTTTCTCAAATGGTTATCCATCATTTGAGCACAACTGCACTCAGACTGACATTGATAGAAGTCTCTAGCATTGTTTGTACACAATGCTTTTTATAATTTCCCTCTCTCCTTGCTGCCTTGGAACAAAGAAAGGTCTCCTGCTGTACAGGGTCACCTGGTATGGTCGCTGTGAGCCTTCTGTAGTCTGCTGTGGAGTAAGTAAATTCTGGGTTTTTCTGAATGCTAAGGTTTTAGTTTTAATTTTCCTGATACCATATAAATGCAACCTGAAAGCGAACAACTTTCTCAGTTTAACTAAATCTTTCTGTAGGACTATGTGAGTAAATCTAAATCAACTGGAAAAATTGCCTGATGTAGTAAGAACAGCTGTGTTTCTTTATCTTAGATTGGCAGTTTGTAGCTCTGTTTGAATAGCAATACATGCAGTTACATCAGACTGATTTATTGGTCCTGATACTTGCTGGACAATAAAAGATGCAGGTTCTTAAGGACAATATATGTGATTCTCACCCCTGTCAACCCTCATTTTCTTAAACTGTATTTGCCACACTCCTTGTCAAAAACTTGAAGTTAAAAACAATCCTAAAATAATTCTGTAAACAACAGGGAAAAAAAAGGCAAGTGAACAAAGTCTCTTTCCCCCAGGCAGCATTACTGTGGAAGATTTGCTCTCTGTTTTGCCATTTGGAGGCCGTTTTGATATGGTGAAGTTAAAAGGCTCCACTCTGAAAGAAGCTTTTGAGCACAGTGTGAGGAGATATGGAAGTGGAAGTGGAGAGCTGCTGCAGGTTGGAGGTACATTTTCTTCTTTCCTCTTCCCAGTTTTCCAAAACAGCCGTCCCTCCTGTTGGCCTTATTACATCTGGAAGCCTTTTTTTAAGAATGGAATGTCAAGCTGGCCATACATCCTCGCACTGTGCCTTGCACATGCCAGCCAGCAGTCACTGTTTATCCTGGGTGTGTTTAATTGAGCCACGGCAGCATGCAGGGCATTGTTGTTCCGTTCAGCAGAGACAGTGTTCCCAAGCTTGCCAAACCCATAATGGAATCAGTTTAACACTGCAGTTAACTAGAGGAAAATATGATTTAGTATAGCTGTAACATAGAAATAGCTACAACAAACTCCAGTTTTTAGTTCTTAACTGGCAGCCTACCTGAAACACCAAACTGGATAGCTGTGCTGAATTTCAGTTTATCAAAATAATTTTGTGCAATTCTCTAATGATTGATGACAGTTTTAGAGTTAGTCCAAGTGGGCTATGCACTTGCTCCAGTGAATTTCTAAATATTTTATGGATGAACAGTTGATATTAAAAAATCTACTCCTGTCTTTAATTGCAGCTGCCTATATGTTTATCCAGATGTGTATTAGGCTACAGTTATGTTTATTCCTGGTCTCTCTGTGATATAGTGCAGGTTGTATTGTTTAGTTAGCAGGAGAGCTAAACCTCAAGGGCAGGGGCTGATGCATTCCCTCCCTCCATGCCTCTCCTCCCACATACCCTGACAATGTGATCCCTGATGTGCCACAGACACAACCCATGTCTCACACTTTCATCAGCAAGTTACCTTGTTCTTAGGTACCTCTAAAGTAAAACAGGAACAAGCTCTGCTTGTTGCCTCCTTGCAGAAAAAGAAGACATCCAGTAGCTCTGGAAAAGGTTCAGGATGGAAGATCCAGAGCAGGAAGAGCACCAGGGTTGGAAGAGCCGGAGTGCTTTGAACAAGCTCTAGTGGCTTCCTCACCTGCAGATTCTTGGCAATGCTGTTCTGGGGGCCTGGCTCTCCCCCTGGCCTCGATTAAGGAAGGCTCACAGTGAGAAATGTTACGTCTCCTACAGTGAGGAGGAACTGCAGTGTACAGCTCTGGTCTGGCTTTCCTATTTCAGGACAGTGCCTATTATCCAGAATAGCTACCTAGTTAGGCTGGCTGGCCTTAAAAAAAGGCATTTCAGCCAACAGGCCAGGGGAATGAGCAAGCATGTGACTACAGAAATAAAGGCAGGTATTTTTATCTTGCAGTACTCCAATCCCATGACTAGTAATTTCCTTCTGTGGAGTAGTGATGAGAACTGACATCAGATAAGTAAATGAGGTGGGACAGTGCTTCAGCAATTCTTATTTCCCATGAATGTTCTTGAATAAAAGTTGAGTAGAGGGCAAAGAAAACAGGGCATTAACTGGTGTAATTCAGAATGACACAACTCTTGGTCACAGAAAGTAATGCAAAGAACCAGCTGAAGATGAGGGAGAATGCAGCTTCTGGCCCCATGTGTTCAACATGCACTGCACTAAGTGGCATTCCAATGTATTTTTGTAGGCATCCACGTGGTCTATGATCTCTCCAGAGCCCCAGGAAGCAGAGTTGTTAGCTTAGAAGTGCTTTGCACAGCCTGCCGAGTCCCAGCCTATGTCCCACTCCAGATGGATGAAATATACAATGTGACTCTGCCATCCTATATACTGTTTGGAGGAGATAACTACAATATGCTGAAAGACAAAAATCTGGGATACAGTAAAGGTAAGGGGGATACAGACCAGGTAAATATGGGCACTAACGTGGTAGCAGATAAACAATTCCCAAAGTTAAAAGATCTTTCTACAGTTCAAACCTCAGACTTTTTGTCTTTACTCGATGATTATATTTGCTACTAATCTGATGGCTCTGGATTGCTAGATTTGGTTGTAGGCAGCAATTCCATTCTTTTTCAGTTAAAGCACAAAACTTTCAAAGAGAAACATCTTTATCAATTCAGCAGTGCTCAGAGAGCAGTTCTGAGATTGTGGTAAACCAGAAAAGCAGCAAAGAACTTGGAGAGTATGTCTTATACTGCCTTGCACTTGTACTCATGACTGAACAATGCATCAAAAAGAAAAGTGCTTTTTTCTTTAGACTTTAAATTTCCACTATATAGAAGTATTTGGAAAGACAGAATCATCACCTCTACTATTAAAGGATATGCAGCTCAGATAAACAACACAGGGTGAAGGGAAAAATGCCAACCTATTCTGAGGGATTTAGCCTGCCCAGCCAAAAACAGGAACCCGGAGGAGTTCTGCAGGGTGCCACAGACACCATACCACAGAGGTGGAAAGGAAGTGTTTTATAATGCTGGCTTAAGGTCCTCTAAAGCTGCATGCAAAGTGCTAGAAATTCTGTGCTTGTGTAATTGACACTGTCTATCTTTTAGGATGAAAGGAAACTTTAAAAAAAATTGAGATTAAAATCCATGATTTCTGAAAACACAAAAGGGGTGTAGTGCTATATTTTTTAAAAAGTGTCTTGTAGGAACCCACCTATGTTTTTGCAAAACTTTGATTGTGTATGTTCTGCTTGTGAATGATGAAAGCATGCTTTTACCTCATAAATTTTCCTTTTGGACCTTTGTTACAGACTAATCTTTTGTTTCTACAGGTGTTTCAATTTAAAATTGATCCTCACAGGTAGAACTGGTGTTTTAGATCAAGTTCAGCCTACAACTTGAAATTTAGAGAGGCTGTAGTTTCCAGTAAATATCTGTGTATGCAGAAGTAAATACACAGAGAAAATTCATTAGGAATAATAAAAGGGAACTTGTAAAGCTCTGGTAAAGTCTTTCAGTAGAACAGAGGCGTAAAACTGTAATTATTTTTAAGATAGAGGGTTATGCTTTAGGATTGTAAGAGCTTAGATCAGAAGGGGCTTGTTTCGTGGTTGGCAGCAGTGACTGAGGTGGGTCTCCCACTGTAGAAAACCCACATAATACTTTGTGTGCACACAAGCAGTGCCCAGACTAGAAACTTCTCCTAAAAAATGTAGTTAAATTCAAAGAACTATAAGCAACAGCTTTGCCAGGTCTACAGCCTTACACCCCAAACAGGTGGGAGACTATCTCAATCTGCCTGACTGGAAAATACCATTGTAACAAATTCAAAACAAAAAAGGCCAGACAATACAAAGAGAATTTTTTTGTTTGTAAAATACAAATTGCTACCAAAAATTCTGGCTACAAACCACTGCAGATGATGTGTGCTGATTCAGAATGGCAAACCATAGAAAACAATTTGATTCTTGAGCTAAAAATGGAATTTAGGCAAGTTCTTACATTTTGGTTAAGAGCCTGGCTATGCAGACAACAATTTTTTGTTAGTTTTTTTTTTCTTTAGGTGAACCTGATGTTGAGGTTGTTTCCCGCTACCTCCAGAGAATGAAGAGAGTTTACCCAGCAGTTGAAGGTCGAATAAAATTTTCGTCTGGAAGTCTTATCGAAGCAAGTCTCACCCTGATCTCTGCTTTGTTCACTGTAACATTCTTGCACACTTGATCTTTGTTTGGAGGAATACAGGAGAGATGATACTGACGGAGGGAAAATAGAACTGTTCTCTTCTGTTATACCTTACAATGAGTAAGGTATATTCAGTGAGGTTGCTGCATGCCAGCAGTGAGCAGCCCACTCCATTCCTTAACCTGGTGGTGCCACTGGAGCACTGTGTGCAGGTCAAGGAGGCAGAATCCATGACTTCTCTGAGTCAGAAATCAGCAGGTATCTGCAATTTGGCTTGAGGTCTCAAGAAGCAAAGTTCCAATGAATACTTACTGCTCAATCATAAAACAATGGGGTATTATAAATTGTCAAATTCTTTTAGCTGCTTTAGATGGTGAGTTAAGAACCTGATTCCAGCAATGTAAACAAGCTTCTAGAAATGGATTTATTATAGATGTATATTCCTTCCTTTGATCTCCACTCAGGGTTAAGGTATTCAGTCTAATATCTTTACTTTGCTTGCAGTCATATTTATCATACCTACATGAATGCCTGAAAGAGCTGGATTAAACTCAGTGCCATTAAAATCAGGAGGTCTATTTAATATGCAATTTTAAAAAGTTTTTGTTTTACTTTTTCAAAAGAAACATCACACTTATATTTTCCACTAATAAAGGATGCATTAAAAGCTTGACTTTTATAATTTTTAACAAATTGAGTATTCTTCACTCTTAAATATGACCAGTTTGGGAACTGTATCTAGAATAAGAACGCAATCTATGACAGTATTTCATATTATTTTGCTCCCTTTTATACCTCTTCCAAAGAACAAAGCACAGGACTGCTCCTGTTACTCTGCATTAGCAACATTCCAAGAAAAAGTCAGATACACGCATTAACTCCTGTAGCACTTTTGGCATCCTTTGGAAACAGGTAATGGGGCTTTTTACAACATAACCTGGCTTTATGATAACTGTGATTACACCTCTTCTGGGGGAAGGCTGTGTTTAAAAAAATAGTCACAAGAGACAGGCTAATGAGTATGAAATCAGATTAAATGCTAAGTGTACATTTTTGATGCTTTATCAAGAAGTGATTGCTTATAGATGAGGGGAAAAAAAATCATTATTTCTCTAAGATCATTGGGAATTTTGACATCAACATGTTTCGAAGTTGTTTAATGCTGTTTTAAACTGATTGTCAGTGTTTTGAATAAACCTGCTATGTTTTTC
The DNA here is from genome assembly GCA_013397795.1 of Orthonyx spaldingii. Taxonomy (NCBI): domain Eukaryota; kingdom Metazoa; phylum Chordata; class Aves; order Passeriformes; family Orthonychidae; genus Orthonyx; species Orthonyx spaldingii. The sequence continues at coordinate 147,233 of VZTJ01005843.1, forward strand.
TGGAAACTTCACTACACTTTTTTTTCAACACTGAAGCTACTTGCCTCTTCCATTCACTGCACCTGCAGATTTCAAGTAGAAGGTGCATTAAGATAAACGTTCAGTATGTTGAAATTTCAATATCCCATTCATTTCCACATCCATTCAAGGGCTGTGCATGAAAGGCTCTGGACTACACAGCTGGATTAGGTAAGAGGTGGTAGATCAGGGAGACAAATGACAACTGACCTTGACACACTACAAGTTCTGTCCTGGCATTGATGATTTGTCACTACTACTCCCTAAGCTGTTAATTTACAGAATGGTCTTCCCCCCATCAACATAAAACCAGTAACAGAGAGGGCACTGATGGATAGAACTGTACCTGCACACCAACTTTTAGAGTTGTAACAACTCCTTTGGCAGAGCCAGAAAGGAGAGAAAGAACACTCTTACCTTCCTTTGACAAACAGAAGGGAAAGGTTTGCAATAGTAGTACAGATAAATAACACAAATTATATTGACAAAGAACACCAATGCTGCATTCAATTGGTTTGTTTGTAAAAAAGGAGAAAACAGGTGTCTGAAAGAAAAATTGAGGGAAAATTGCCTATTAAAGTACCTCTGCATTGTTCTGTGAGTAAAACTTGTTAAAAATCCACACATGAAAGTCCTTTTCAAAATCTCTTTTTATAAAGGCTGGGCCAACAAATTAAGATTTACAGAGAAAAATCTTCCACACATTCTTTTATAAAATGCTGAAGAGACTCAAATCATCTTTTCTAAGCCTGTAAAGAGGACATCAGAAAAAATCCACAAACCTAGATAAGAAACTGAAGAAAAAGAAAGGCTAATTTAAATGTCAAACTCACTTTTCACATCCGTTATTATTTTAAGAGGATTTTAGATTTGAAGGTCTGGTATTAAAAAGACTAAATTACAAATGTGATTTCCATGCTCACAGAAAGATGAAGGCTAAAGACAGTTCTGAGATTATTTGTATGCAACAGATTCAATAATATATTTTTGTTTTTTAAAAGAAAATATTTGTTAAGATACTTTATAATAACTTAATGGGACCATTCTACAATTTCTTCCAAATAATTTTTTTACATATCCTTTCAGGAAGACATCCAGTAATTGCTCTTTTAGCAAAGCATAAGTTGGTTGATTGCCCAGCTGTCTTTTTGATGTCAGCCTGTAATTTCATACACTGAGAGAGTATGGTGAAATTAATTTGACTTTTACTGGTAACAGCTAAAACAAATTTTAAATAAAAAGTACAGGTATTTTATTTACTTGCAATTGCTATTAAATTTTAATGTCTTTATTGCATAAAGGTATTTTTGAACTTAAATTTTATGTTATTTACAACAAAATATACAAGGCAATGTTAAAATGTCACGTGCCCATTACAACAGTGCACAGCAGATCCTACTGGGTGTCCACTCACATCCAACTTGACACAGAGCTTGCTTCCTTTGGACCCTGTTAAACAGGAAAGGGGGGAGATTTACTTACTTAGTTTGAAAATGCGTATTTACATAGAAATGACTGAACTGAGCTGCAGTGATTAATGGCATTTGAAAATATCCACTTGAAACCAGAGTTAAGAGAAAGGAAGGCTACTGGGTTTTAATACTGTTTCTCAAAATAGGTGTTTTCTTCTTCCTCTGAAAGTTCTCATCTCCCCCATTCCTAACTGCTACATACAGCTTTCTTTTAACACAGCAATTTTCTGCTCTGGAAATAGTACTGGAGAGATATTTTTTCAATTGGAGTTCTCTCCTTCTTCTGCTAGGAATGCTTCTTCCCTTTCAGCTGTCCCTTTTCCTTGTATCCTGTCTGACAGACGCCCAAGGGACTGGCTGTACTCTACCTCAGAGGAGCTTTTCAGTGCTTGGAGCTTGCCCCTATACACATGCTGCCATCAAACACAGCATACATCCAGTGACCCAGCGTATATCCCCACCAGCACGTGTGGCAGGAAATAACTTCAAGGTACCAATCTCAAGAGTGGGAAGCAGACTGACATCCCCACCAAGGAAAATCTTTCCATTTCTCCCATCACTGTTTTCCCTGCCAAAAGAGCAGTGCTCAAAACAAAACTTCTGGGATGCTCAGTTTCCCCTTTAAAAGCTGACTGGCCTGAAATATTTTCCCATTCTTCACTGTAACTACAAAAACATTTTAGTATGAAGCAACTCAAAAAGGACCAGTCTCTGCTGAACAGAGAGAATAGGCACTGGATTGATTCCCCCCAATACAATGGATAGCTAAGTAAGAACCAGTCATTACTTTTAAACTTCCCCACTGCAGTTGTTAGGAAGAAACAATTCTCTTTCCAAGTGGCTTCACAATCTGTTTGCAGTGATTTTGGGAAAATGTTTTTAGGGCTCTGGATTAAAACCACTGCCATCCCTCCACCCATACCCTCTCCACCTTGCATTTCCCCTCTCAGTCCTGGTACACTGACAACCAGGTCCCACTGCCAAACACCACAGATGCAGCATTTTGTTCTGTGTTGCTCTCAGTACATCTGAAGAAAGGAAATAGCTCAAGTTCCCAGTTGAAGTATTTTTCTTCCTTTCCCCTACTGAAATCTGGGCTGGAGACTCCCTTGCTCTGTTCCCATCAGCTTCAGTCAAAGGAGACAGGGGGACCCCACCCCTCACCTATGCCATTTCACCAGGAGGCATTAGAGGTCTCTCCTCAGCTGTGGTTATGAAGCACTGCAGAGCAGCCAGGCAGTGTCACGGTTACACAGGAAAAAAGAATGGATTAAGAAAACATGATCTTGATTTATGTTAAATAATCTTTTCTTGATTTGTTTTTGAAAAAAAAAAAAAATTCCCCATTAAATATAGACAGTTGTGAAATCTCAGCACGGTTGGGGTTGGAAAGTGACTCTGGAGGTCACCTGGTCCAGACCTCAAGCAGGGCCACCTAGAGATGCTCAGGAGCATGTCCAGACAGCTTTTAAGTATCTCCAAGGATAAGCATTCCACAGCATCCCTGGGAAACCTGTGACAGTGCTTGGTTCCCCTCACAGTGAAAAAGTGTTTCTTGATGTTCAGAGGGAACCTCTGGTGTTTCAGTGTGTGCCTGTTGCCACTGGTCCTGTTAGTGGGCACACTGGTTCTGTCCTCTTTGTACCATCCCATCAGGTATTTACATACACCAGTAAGATCCTCTAAGCTTTCTCTTCTCCAGGTTGAACAGTCTCCGCTCTCTAATATCTTCTCATAGGAGATAGGCTCCAATTCCTTCATCATCCCCACGGCTCTCCACTAGATTCATTCCAGTACATCCATGCCTAGCTTGTACTGGGGAGCCCAGAACTGGACTCAGCACTCCAGGTGTGGCCTCACCAGTGCTGAGCAGAGGGGCAGCATCACCTCCCTCGACCTGCTGCCAACGCTGCTCCTATTGCAGCCCAGGATACCATCAGCCTTTTGTTCAACTTTACCAGCTGGCTGGCCCCCAGCCCATCCTGGCACCTGGGGTTGTTCTTCCCCAGGAACAGGACTCTGACTCTGCACTTCCCTTTGTTGAAGTTCATGATGTTCCTGCCAGTCCACTTCTCGAGCCTGTTTACCGTCCCTTTGGAAGGCAGCATGGCCCTCTGGTGTATCAGCCACTCCTCCCAGTTTTCTGTCATCATCAGGCCTTGCACTCTGTCCCACCATCCAGATCATTAATGAAGGTGTTAAACAGGACTGGAGACACAACTGACCCCTTGGATAACTCCCTCGTTACTGGTCTGTCTCCAGCTGGACTTCACTGATCACCACCCTCTGGGCCTGACTGATGCTTTAAAGACTATTTAAATGCCACTCATTTTTTTCTCTAATCAAGAAGACCAGTGTTCCAATATATATATTTAAGTAGCTGCTGAGATACAAAACCAGTTCAGTAGAGTAAAACAGCAGGGCTAAGTCAGGTCTTTTCTTCTGCATTCAAGTTCTCAGGCTACTTCCTTGTTCCCTGGGTCAGCTGGGTCTTCTATTGCCTGTTTTTAGCTGTCTGAGCACTGGCTTGAGGAGGGCAGCTACAGAGGTGAAGCACAAAGTAGGATGGAAGTGTCCTGGTTTGTTCCAATATCTTGTATTTGGTTCTGTTTGCCATGCAAAACAAATCACTGCTGGCACTTTGCGGTTCTCAGGCACAGGGCTCATGCAACGAACATTTATTTTTAGTGAGGGATTTTTTTTTTCCCCCTACCAAGCTAACTAGCAAGTATCTCCTGCTTACCATGAAGACCAAACTGTAAAATTACTATGTAAAACTCTGTGAAGGTTTGATATACATAAGTGCAAATATCAGATGGATCCCAAACCTAATGATGTGCATTTATATAGCAATTTCTGTTGTGCAAATGCTTTCTCCTTTATCTGGGTAGCTGAAGTTCATATTGCAGTGACCCACCTGGAGGTAAGATATCCTCCTGCCAGATATTCTCAAGAAAAATGCTGCAGCTTGACCTGAGCTTTGCATGCAGAATTCCCTTTCTAAACTGTAAAATGCATAAAATAGAGTGGAGACAAATCAATCAAAGACAAAGGCACAGAGATCCTGACTGCTGGTTGATCTGTCCAAGTCTACTGAAAGACATCTCGGGCTTGCTGTATGCTAAACAAATGGGCTTGAGCTGATTTGGAAAGAGCTAATTAACCAAAATGTAAGTAATCCAAATTTCAATTATTTCAACATATTGGCAAAATATGTATTTTCCCCAAAACTTAGAATTAATATTAGTAATTCTTAGACAACAACAGCAAAAATGCACCAGTGACCAGACTCAGTAGCAGCTTGAAGAATTCTACAGTTCTCGAACAGAGTGAGCACATACCTTACTCAGCTCTGGAAAGAGTTCTTGAATCCCAATGTCCAGCAGAACATAAGTTAACTAAAAGAAAATACAGAAAAATAAAGACACTCCAAGGCAAAACTACTGCTTTTTATCTTAATTCTGAGTAACAGCCCATTCCTCTGCTGTACCAAACATTCACTTCAGGAAACCCTGTGCCAAAAGGCAAGTTTGTCACATGTTACCGGTTACCTGTTTGTTGAGCACTGGTTGCTGCAGTCCATCAAACAGAAGCCTGATGCCTTCATATTTAGCCTCTTCCCCAATGCACTTGCCTATTAAATCTAGACCAAATTCCAAAAACAAATACACAAGTCATGAGGAAGCACTGCAAACCAGCTTCATGATGCAGTTATAGAACTCCAGTAATTAACAAGAAAAGAACTGTTTAAGTTAAAGAAATGGTTCAAATTTTTTCTGTCTCAAATGGTAAATGGAAAAACAAAGACCCTTTTGGGTTCATCCTTTTCTCCTCCCTTTCCTTCAGGGCTTCACACCTAAGTAATTACTACACTTTTTATAATATCAACAAGTTGTTCTAACATACTGTTTAATAAACCACAAGCTGATTTTTAAAAATTATTTTCAATTAAATGGGCCCTTCTTTCCTAGTTTATACAGTGTAAGGAGAGCTCAGATGTACCTTCCAGCTTGATGATGTGCCTTTTTAAACACAGTTTTCATCTGGATAAAATACAAACCATAGGAATATTCAGAAGATGAAAAATTATGGTACTGAGTACATGTGTAAAGCTCTTGATTTCCATCACCATGTCTTTATTAATCCCTATGCTACAACCTTAGTCAGCAACATTTAAGTGACAAAACTAAACTGTTGGTTTTTTACACCTGGTATTCCAGTCAACTCAAATCTCAGCAGCCCAAGTATTATTTGATTTGGAAAAATAATGTAACTGTATTTGGGTTAAATAATTACTTGAACAATTAACCACACTCATACAGGCAGTCATGGAATACAGAACCTGGAATGTATCTCATCATTTCTTCAAAAGTCTGCTTTGCTCGTTTCTGTTTATCCTGGAGAGAGCGAGGCTCAGTGTTCTCACAGAATACGGCATCTGCAGCGAAGACACATTGGAAAAAAAACATCTTTAGGCAGCCACACATCACTGACATAGAAATGTGGTTTGGATTGTGGCTTCAAAATTGAACTTCTTCTCTGTGTTATCTTGATTAGAAGGGAATTCTAGCCTTGTCAGATCATACTTTCTGCTCCCATTAGCCGGATCAAATGCAGAATACCCCACCTGTTTGAAGGACAATCACCTTTCCACAATTTGTTTCCATTATTTTCAAAATTTTAAAGCAATATCTTGTAAGTTTGGATCAATTCTACTTTAGGTTAGTTATGACCTCCTTACTCACAATTTCCCTTGTCCTTTCAAAACTATACGCAGTATTTACACCTTGTGCTAAAACACTGTCTAGAATTGTAAAAACTTCAAATTTACCTATGAACGAGTAAGCTGTAATTGCTATTCATCTGAAATAACAGGTGCTCAGTTTTGGTTTTAGGCTCTGAAAGTCTTACTCCACTCCTTATTTTGCCTTTCACAAGCTTCATTTTTGGTTTGATAAGGACAGAGCTGTCTTGACTCCAGAGTTTTGGCCAGATGCATTGTTTAGATCAGACTGCAGTCAGGTAATACTCTACAGTTGTGAGGTAATTGTAAAATTTTTTTTAGTCTCTCTCCTTCCCTTATTTGAAGGCCAAGCCCTCTTAAGAGCCCACCACAACAAAGGGAACCAAAAAATTAACAGTAAAAGACTGATGTACACAAGTGAAGTAACTTAAAGACTACATGAAACATTTGCATTGATACAGTAAACCACCTTTATTCTGTTTTTCTTGTTATTCTTGTTTTTCTATTCTTTGTTCCTTGCACACCTGAGAAAATTACTATTCACAATATTTATTTTTCTGTAATCATCACTGACAGACAACATAGGTGACTCAACATCCTCCCAAAACAAGTTTTGAAGTTAGTCAAGGCCCACTTGATATTTAATACTCCACCAGTGTGAGTCAAGCATTGCAAAGTTTAGCACTCAAACTTCACAGAAGAGATTTCAAACACCAGACTAAAGCAGTATTTTTTCATTAAAGGTGTAACTATTACTAACCTCTCAGCAGTGTTATCAGAGAAACCAACCGGTGCTCCTCAAATAGCTGTTCTAACTTGTTATGCAAGTAATAGTCTGTGTACAGTTCCAATGTATTTTTGAAGAGAATTCTTCCTCCCATCAAGAGATGATGCAGCCAGTCAGGAATGCGGAAAACTACCCTACCTGCAAAGTTACAGCAACATCTATGAGTAACAACATATATGAGGTTCTCCTAATATTCATGATAAAAGAATAATTTATTCAGAAGAAAAGAAAAAAAAGATCGCAAGCCAGAAAAGAATATTTCAGTTTTGTTAGTGCAGCACTGAAAAGATCAGTATTCTCCACAATGCTTATCAAATACTTCCTTTAGCTATTTCTATTAAATTAACAATTCCAATTCCCAGAGTCTAAAAGCAGCTTAAGCAGACCTAAGAAAAGGGATGGGACCTACTCCTATAAGCTCATAATACTGAGAGGCAGAAAGAAGAGGACACAACAAAGCAACTAAGCAATGATGAATGATAAATGACATTTTAGCACCACGATAAAGTTTTCTAAGGAATGATCATGTTACTAAGTTGTGTATTACCTTGAAAGTGCTGAGTTCTACAATAGAATTTACTTTATTACCACAGAATGTAAACTTCACATTTGGCATGAAGTATATGAATAATTAAAAGAAATCACTTCTTACCAACATACATTAAGTAGTCATAGACTCCCTCTACAGTCATCATTTCCATGAAGTAGTTCTGATTTTGTCGTCTTTCTGTATTCTCAGACCGGTTTGCATTATTCTTGAATAAATCATTAAAAAGCTAAAAACAGAAACATAAGACTGAAATAATTTGCATGAAAAGGCAGAAGAACAGTCACCAGTTCTTTGGGTTGGTTTCTTTTTACAGAAGTAGCTTCTTTCCAGAGCTTTCAAAGAACTGATCGGGGCATTGCTTTGTTTCATTGTTTCTGGTTTTGTTTTTTCAAATTCTTCACTTTCCAATAAAGAGCACATCACATGCTGTCAAGATACTCAACAACCAAAATACCTGGGTTCAGAACAAATCAGCACTGAGACATTAATGAGCCTTTTCGCTCCCGCTACCTTCTTCCAACCTAAACAACTGTATGATTGCATGCATCTAGACTTTTATGACAGACTCTGACTTCCTTGATGCACCCTGTTCTGAAAATGAGGGGCTAAAAGTATACAGAGTTTGTCTGCCTTAAGTCACAAAGGAAGCCTATAACATTAAAGTATTCCTAAAAGTTCCTGTTGGCTTCCGCTTTGAACTAAATACAATGGTTTCTGGACAAAAGATACTTGTATCTTTTTTACATAGAGAAATATCTTTTCCCACTGCCAGCTTAATTATTTGTAGTAAAAACTTCATGAATCTTTGTAAGTTACTAACACTTGGGTTTCTTTTCATTTATCACCTTTCTAAATTATATTCCTTTAGCCTTCTATTTTCCTATGTCATCACCTTCCTCCCTGATCCCTCTACTTCCTTGCCTTTGGTTCTTTCTGGAAAGATATTCTAATTCTTGCAAAACCCCAAGAGGCTCTTCCCTGCACACCAAAAGGGGTCCCAAGCCACCTAGGCAGTAGTCCTTGCCTCGCCTGTCCCCAAGTCTGTGAATCCCAGCAGAGGGAAAGGAAAAAGCCTTTAAATCCTGATGCTCTCCATGTTTAATACCCAGCAATCCCCACTAAGAGTTTATTTTAAATTAACTTACCCCAAAATAGTTAATCTAGAGATAAAATAGGATTTATACAAAATACTCTGTATTATGAAAAGAAAGTTCAAAAGTTTATGCCAAGGTTCTAAAAAAAATTCCTAGAACTAGAAGCAAATGCAACATAATCATAGAATTGCCTAGGCTGAGGTGATTGCCACTTACAGAGGATTTTTTTTACCACTCCCAAATTAAAATTAGTTCCAAGGAAGAGGAAGTAATTTGCTTATATGTGGTTCACTTTCTGTACAGCAATTCTCCCCAAAATAAATAAAGCCATAAGACATGCAAATCACAACAATCTGAATCACGCAAGTCTCTTAAACAGAATGTTTTGCACTCTTACAAAAACTACATCAGGACATCTGGCAAGATTCAAGTTTTTGACCCGTACTCCTTCAGGCCCTCTCTTGTGTTAAGTGCTGAGCTGCTGGTATTACCTTCACAAGGTTCACTCAAACTAAACAACACCAAATTATTACATAAATTACATGAGAAAGGGCAAATATGGTTAATGCACTGGTGGATGACTGGTATCCAGAAACGTAACAAACCTAAAACGAACACGTAATTATTCACACCTACTTATGGAAGTGTCCCTGGTATGTTGTTTAAAAAACCCTGTATAAACTGAAGTCTACATCCTCCCTAATACTGAAACCAGAAACCTTAGCTGTAGTATTGTAACTTAAACAAGAGCCCCCTTTATTTTTTAGATACCCTTTGTCAGGTTGTGGGGTGTGATACATACTGAGCCAGCTCAAAGCAATCCATTGTGCAATGCAGACATAGGTTCAGAGTGTCTGAAGGCCAAACTAAATCATTAACAGCAATCTGTTAAGTAATCTATAAAAAAAATCAAGCATGAAGGCCAGGTTAGGGCAAAGCTTTTTGACTTCCAAGTGCTATTTCCACTTTCACCCCAAACCAGAAGCAGCATCTTCTGAATGCTGTACCTCCATACACAGATAATCTGTGTTACACCTTAAACAGTAATGGTTCCTTGATCAAAGTCACATGTTGAAAGCATTTCAGAATGCAATCTACAATGCACTGCTACAGCCATAATACAAAGTGGTGTTACACCTCCACTTTCATATTTTACACTTTCCAGAATCTTGGCTCAGAAGAAATTCAGGTGAAAAATTGGTTATCCAGCACAGAAATTGAGATTATATTCACAATTCAGATAAGCAAAAGATTTTGCTTTAGATATTTCTGCGCATGTTAATATTTGAGACTAACAACACAAACCTCAATGCTATCATTATTTGTAGCTTTAAGTTTAAACAGTAATTATGATTATAACCATGAAATATTCTTAAAAGGCTTACACTGAGGAAACTCCATGAATTAGTATTGATTAATAATGGGAGCCAAGCTCTTGAAGTCAGTGAAAGATAAAAGGCCTCTATTAAGAAAAAGACCAAAGTAATCCCTTGTACAATAGGCTATCATACCTTATTGGAAAAAGCAAGCAAAGGAAGCATGAATGCTCACATAAAGTGCCTCACAGAAAAAAAAAAGTTACTCAATGGTGGGTGCACATGCAAACATACACCCATACCTTCCAAAACAGGTGTGAACTGTACAAAAACAATACCATGACTATGAACAATATCTACAGCCAGAGGCATAAACCTCTCCCTGTTCTTCCTGCTCATTTAAAAGTTACAGAGGACTATACCAAAATGGTAAGAAGAAAAGATGGTATGCAGTGAGTCAGAGTAGGCAACCACAGCTTCCAAGTAGCTACTCAAAAACATGTATTATACTGCTGGTGTTCCAAAAGCAGCTTTTATTGCTGTTGGCAGGCCATCACAAACCAGCAGAACAATGCCTTTATTGGCCTATTTTGCAAAGTCTGCATCAGCTGAGAAGTCCTGACCTATTATAGCAAGTCTGACAAAAGCATGTTCAGAAGATGATCAAGCTGGTTACAGACTTTCTGAACAGAAACATGGCCAGAAACCCTGCTAGTGCCCCTAGGAGAGGGAACCAGAGGTTTTTGTTCACTTGGTTTTTTCAGCCAGGCATGTTGGTAACTCTTCATCTAGTGGATCTGATAGAGGATGAAATCCAACTGCTTCTGGTTATACTGGGGTTGACTACCCACATTCATCATGCATTTTTAACTAAAAGTCTTTCCACCAATATTTAAAACACACAAACATACACGGGCACCAGGAACATTCAAAAGGAAGGAGTATGCAGCAGATCTGTCAGAGCAGTAGGCACATTTCTGACTGGGCCTGTCTGAGCAGACCTTCAGGCAGTTTTTATTCAGTCTGCTAAGGAAGAGGGAGCCTGCGTGTACCCTACTCATGGCAGCACAAGCACCAGGGAACATGCATTGTAATCTCAGCAGATTCCAACATGTTGAAATTGGAATAAACAGATCTGTGTCAGAAAAGATACATGAGAACACTGTGGCAATACAAGCACAGGCTGGAAATCGACTACCATTTACCAAGAAATTGAAGAACTCTCTTGCTATGAGATAACATGTTCTTCTCACAGATGGGCACTCAGGAAGCAATCACCACATTGACTCCATACAGGCAGCTCATACAGTCCTGGTACAGACATTTGGCATTCACTTCCACTACCAGGACTGAGCTGCCTGGCTACTGCACAGCACTTACGGCACAGAATGGCCTGGGTTGGAAGGGACCTCAAAGATCATCTAGTCCCAAACCCCTTGCCCCAGGGCAGGGACACCTTTCAGTACACCAGGTTGCTCAGACCTCCATCCAATCTGGCATTAAATACTTTCAGAGATGAGGAATCCACAGCCTCTCTGGGTAACCACCTGTTCCAGCACCTCACCACCCTCACAGTTACAAATGTTTTTCTAATGTCTGATCTAAACCTACTCTCAATTCCATTTCCCCTTGCCCTGTCACTAAAGGATCTTGTAAAAGTCCCGCTCCATCTTTCTTGTAGGCTTCCCTCAGGAACTGGAAGGCTGCACATCTGCACAAAGATGTCATGTCTCACAACAGAAGTGAAAGTGCAGAACTGAACAGCTCTAGTCTATGCCACACATATCTGGGGAGTAGGAAAGTGTGTTATTCCTGTCTACCTTTGGTCTGGCCTTTGGACTGAACACTCTCAGTGCCTGCATTCCTAGACAGCATTTCCCAGTTTAGCTTCATCTGAAATAATTTTAGTTAATGAGTTCTAAGACAGCTCCCCAGTATGAGAGAAAGTGTATGGTCAGTTTTCCCCACTTCTGTGAAATGGGAAAGGAGCATGACTTACTGTACCTTCTTGTTATTTTCAGAAGTGGGACTCAAAATGGTAAGTTCAGGCCTGCTTGGTTTAGGCTTGGGAGATTCACAGGAGTTGATAAAATTCATGATGAATGGTTCCAAATGTTGACCTTTCTGAAAAGAAGATATGAGTGACCTGTCACTTGTGTAATTAAAGGAAAATGAAAACCAAAACAACAAAAAAAAGAATTTTAAAACAAAGTTTTGAGCAGCCTGTAACTTAATGAGCTAATCTCGTAAAATTAGCTAATGAAATTAAGATATTGGCAACCTGAAAGACTTACTCACCTCTTTCATCAGCTTTCCTGGAACAGATTTTATGATTTTACCTAAAATTACAAACAAACAAAAACTTCCCGTTATCACTGTCTGATTTGAAAGACATTTTGCTCTGCTACATTTTATGTACTCATTGTCCAGTAGTTACTTAAAAATACAATCATTTTTTAAAATCTGGTGGTTTTTTTTACTTTGGCACAAAAACCTATAGAAATAGTCTTGCACACAACCAGCTTGTAACCTAGTGATTAGTACTCTTCATGAAAAGATACTTAAAAATATACACGTTATTATCTGAACCCCCCCCCCCACAATAAAGTACTATAGATCTACCTTTCAACTTTTCTAGAGGCTTAAATATAAATAGCTCTAGCACTGTAACAGCAGTACTACTAGAATACTGTGGTAGTGTGCAGACCACCAGGGACATCCTGCTGGCAGTCTGGCCACGTTGTCCACTACACATCTGGTTATCCGTTTTTCCCTCCATGAGGGAGAATAAAGGACTCTGATAAATGCAACTAGTACGACTGTCTTTACCTGCCAGGAGCAGCCACCGCCCGGCCCAGGATCGGAGCTCCCGGGGCAGGGAGCTTCAGGGGCTAGACTCGGTGGCCTGGAGGAGCCCATTGAGGAAACAGGAAAGCTACAGAATACCATTACAGGCAAAATCCCCTGTATTTAAGATAGTCATAGAATCATAAACACTTATCACAGAAGAAATCAAGATAACCCAGATTCTCCTCTTTCCATGGAAAAATCAGCTAATCTGGAGAGATTCTGGGGAGAACCAGCCTCAAAAACCCTGGTGAGTAGAATTTTCTGCATTGGACAGGTTACAGCTGTGGCCTTGAAGATCATTTCTTGTGTCCTGATAAGGCTATCAGGATAGCACAGTAACTTTGAATGCTGAAAATTGAAAGTGTCTAGGACTAGTTTTATTTTAAGCACTACAGTTACAGTAATATTTTTCTTATCTACACGTCATTAAATTTGGAATTTACATAGGAAATTACGTACAATGATCAAATGGTAATAATAAAAACTCTCATCCTCACAAAAAGCCCTACTGAAATGCCCAGACTTGTTATAATGCTCTTTATGGAAGTGAAGCACAGTCTCAGACAGGAAAGGCATTACAGTAAACCACATAATGATAAGCTTGCTTTATGGATGTACAGTTGGATCTAGAAGGGAGATCTGAAACAAAAACAAAACCTTTCGACTGAAGGCTGAGAACAGAAATCTCATTCAAGAACTCCTAAAGCAGAACAAGAGAAGGGTTGCCCCAGCAGGACCACACTGTGACTGGGAGCCGCAGAAATGCAGTGGCACAGTTCAGACACTTGTGGCTCTCTGGGACCACAGCCACAAGTGGCACAAGACATGAAGACAGAACGGCCATGAGGTTGACCTGACCAGCTCAGGTCCACTATTCTGAGACAGCTACACTGCAGCCAAGTCACACTACAGTCTATCTTTTTGATTTATTATGGACTACTGTCATTAGACATTAGAACTTCTCAACTTCTCCATTTCCATTTGACCTGCCTGTATCACACACAGTGCTGCCTCAAATTCTATTAAGCAGCTTGTGTTAGAGAAGATCTTAACACCAGCTAATATTAGAAATATCAAATATTGTCATTTTCAGAATAAAATAAGCGGATTTTAATCAATTAAAATCCAAAGGTAGTTTTATATTATAAGTGTTTATGTCATCTCCTCTGCAAACAATGACAGACGCATGCAGATTTGACTTGTGACAATACCGTAAATTTTCTTGAACTATGAAATTTATTAAAAGAAACCTTATCATCTTGCTTGCTGATACAAAAATTCAAAAGCAACCACTTAAACACTTTTTTTCCAAAATTAAAAAAATGTCTTTTTTCTTTGAGGAAAAAGTATCAGCATATCTTGCTTGCTGAGCTATAATTTTAAGGGCTGTGAAGAGCAGTGTTCTTATTTCCTACATCCACAGGAGTTATCTATTCATTACTGCTATCATTCACAGAATCATAGAATACAATCACAGCATCCACAGCATTACTATTTGTCAGCATAAACAAGTAGCATGTTACATACCAAGATTCACATCAGGCAACATTTTGTCAAGAAACTGAGTCTCTCCTCCATTAGGGGATAGGAAGTCAGCTAAAAGCTGGCTGTTACTTAGTTCTGGGTGTTGCAGAAGTTTCTTTGAGACAGAAGGAACAAAAGAAGTGTAAGTAGGTACTTTAAAACTAATATTTAAAAATCCATTTTTGTATAGCAAAAAGATATTCAAAGAGCATTATACTGCCACAGATACCGTCATTTGCAAGAGATTTCTGTTTTCAGTCATGTGAAACTTTACCTTTGCCCACTTGAATCCTTTCTCTAACTACAAAGTTACTTGGAAACAAACAAACAAAAAAAACCCTCCAGACCTCCAGATATTAATTTATTAGTTTTACATAATTAGTTTTAGAATATTCTTTGCTCCAAATGTTTTCTCTATACCTGCAGATATTCCTGAAACTCCTCTCTCTTGGATTTTAAGAACTCATAGTTCTTGGGGCCAATGATTCTCTTTGAGGGGAGCTGAGCATCAGGAAATGTACCTAATAAAGATATCAAGGAGATTAATTTACTCTTGTAATGCAGTAAACACTGATTTTATTATTTTAAATTTCAGCTAAGTAATGAATGATAATCACAGCGGGGGGGAAAACGGCTTTGCAAATGATGGAGAACATACCGTGAAATTCCGTAAGCTTTGATTCAAGCACGTAAAATTCAAGATACCTCCTGTAGACAGACCAGTGTTCAGGCTCATGTCCAACTGGAAAAAAAAAAAAAAAGTTAAAAATAAACCAGGTTTTATGCCACCTGAGAGATAAATACGCAAAGATATGCTGGATTACCATAAGAAAAGCATCAATGACATTAGCCCCCCCATTGTAGTAACAAACTTTAAGGTACTTTTAGTGTTACAGTAAAATGCATAACTGGTAGACAGATACAGTATTAGCAAGGAAATTATCACCTCGTTTATGGGATCCCTACAATCTAAACAATGGAGTGCTGCATAACTTCAACACTTATGATGGCTGACTATATTAGATCTATTTTCAAAGTTTTAACAAAATGATTAACAGAAATAGTACTTGTTGAATACAGTCCTCTACACCACCAGCTTGAATGCTGAGCATTCTTAATCCTATTACTAAAGATATCACTAAATGCCTCTTAAATATTTTCTGCTTATTGCAGAAGTATTAGTCTCACTAACACAAACCCATGCAGCCTTAGGATAATGCTGTTTTCCCCACTCCATATGGATGCACTGCTATCTACATACTGATAAACTAACTGCAAGCCATGATGGTTCCTAATAAGCAAAACACTTTCATTTCCTAAGAACTAATTTTAAGATTATATAAAAAATTATTTGTTGTTCATTATTCCAAAGTTCAGAGTGGGTGAAAAAAATGTGCCAGGTGTTTATTAATTTTAAGATAAGTATTTTTGGAAAGAGAACATTTCAAACTTTGGCACGAAGTCTAAATAGAACTGATTCATGCTGAGGAGTCAGTTCTCAACTTGCAAATGCTAAATGTGATCATTTATCTCTTAAACTCATTTCCTCAGAATTTTCAAGCCATTATTTTGAAATCAGAAGAACACATATACAAAACACTGCAAGAGCCATCAGAATACAGCACAGTAGAATATTCTGAGTTCACTTTCAAATGACACTTTATTTATCCACATTGCATACCTGCCCTTCTATCATTTCTCTCTACATCAATGCAGAATACAGGAATTCTCTCCTTTCTGTCTTTTCTTTCCAAGGAGGGATCATCAAAAAAATCTACATATGGGATGCTGATTTTCCATGCGGCAAGGTTCCGGGGTGTATTTGGGGTGGTAACAGTCTCCTCAGGAGAATCATCTTCCATCACCATAACACCTTCTTCAATCTGTAAGGATTCAAACACAGAGATCTCCAGTTCTGTTTTAATTGGTACAGTCTACCTCTGCTTCTAACCAATTCCTTCCTCTTCCCTTTTTCAAATTTTCCATTTGTCCCCCCGCTGTGCTTCAGGTAACAATGTCCTCTGCAGTAAATTCTACCACTGGCTCTATTTATGGCTGTTTAGCATGGAAAAAAAACATTAACTGAGAGAGCTACCCAAGACAAATGAGAAAGGACTATTGGCTCCTGATCTATAGAGAAAATGCTGCATCACAGACCAACTTGCCAGCAATTTCTCCACTACATTATTTATAGTTTTAAGGTCTTGTGGCAGGCTGCAGATGAAGAGCCATGCATGCAGCCCCTTTCATGCCTTACTATCCAGAATTAGAGAAAAGGTCATTGGTTACAAAAATACCTGACACTGCTACTTTTGGTGCTTCTCTGTACTAAAGCTATAAGCTCAGAAGCACACTAACTGGGGCTGTCACTGTGGCTTGTGAATGAATACAGGGAAGATAAGGCAACTTAATCAGAAGCCAACACATGAAAACTGTGCGGTGAAGACAGCAGAAATGCAACATTTTCAAATGAGCAAAGGAGAAAAAAAAATCCAAGCCCAACAAAGACTTCAAGTAAAATTTAATGGTTTTACTCACAAAGTCATCTTCCCCTTCATTTAAGTTATAGTTAGGTAACATAGCTCCTTCCATTGCAGAACTCTTGAATACACCTTTTATTTTGTTCCCTATTTTGCTGATTCCAAATGATTCTCCTCTCTTCTGTGTGGTCCTAGGATTACAGAAGCCACAGTTCACAACACAAGGCATACTATTACACAGCTGCTCATAAGGCTGTTGTACACTATTTGCAAATAAGAGAAACAACTCTATAAACAGGTAGCAAACATATTCACAGTTCCACTTAAAATTCATTTACGGCAAATCTGTTCTCTGATCAATCAGCACAATTTCTTGATTACACTTTTAAGAGACACGGGATTCCCATACGCTTAACCACAAGTAAACTCCTACAATAGTATCCCAGCAATTCATGACACAGAATAAACAATTAGCTAGGTAAAACAACTTTGTTTTGACAGCAGAAACTGTGGTATTGCTACAGGCCCACACATCAAGTAGGTCATTAACTTTGTCCTTTTCCATGTACTCGTATTTAAATATTTATCCTTCTGCCAAGTGTAGATGCATTTTTTAAATGGAATTTTACAAGCACATATTCAAGATAGATCTCAGTTTCTAAGCAGTAGAGACAGACAAAAGGAACGTACAAGGAGCAAGACTGAGCATGAGAGAAAACAGATGCAACTGAAGTATCTTGGCTTGAAGAGCCAGTCTGACTGAAAGATGAAGAGTTTTTAAAGTCTTGCCACTTATGACAAAGCATTCAAAAAACCAATAAACAAGGTACAAGAAAAAAAGATACTTGGGTAGGAAGGACACTCCTTACTGAGAGAACGGATTTTTTATTATTCTTATGCCCTTACACAAGTCTTGACACTGAGGATTATTTCTTGCATAGAAATGCTAGTAATTCTGGAAAGTAAAATGTTTCTGTTGAATACAGAATCAGCCTGAGGTTACTTATAGTGATTTGATATATACAGTTAAGAGACAAGTTAAAAATTAATACAGTGAACTGCAGAATCAAACACTCAAAACAAATTTATAGACTGATATTAGACATACAATTAGTACTTTAGAGGACAAAAAAATCCTGTTTCTTTTGCCTTTAAAACAAGAAACTATTGACTACTGGAAGGGAGTACAAAGAGAACAGCAGCCAGCAGGTAAAGCATTTTCATCATCTATAAAACCATGCAGACAACATCAACTGCTGACTCCAAACATGCATGTGCATGTTACTAATAAGCTTCCTGTTTATAATTTTACACAGACAGTGTACATGACTAAAGCTGGGTAAATAACACACTGTTTTTCCAAAGTTTTTGCTTTTTCTATCTCATATACTCATCAGCTCCAAAGCAGACTGGCACCATCTATCTTAATTATCTCTTCTATGCAAAGGCAAGGTTGCTTGGCTGCTTGTAGTCTAAATATTTGAACAATTTTACGCCATTCTTGAACAATTTCTACTACATGTTACTGTGCTGAACTGAGCTGTTTCACATTGGGGACCTACCTGAATCTTGTTCAAGTGCTTCAACATTGGGCTAGAAAACACAAACCTCAATCAGACAAAACTAGCTTTTCTGGAAGGCTAGCATTTCAGACCTCAGGCTTGACCTTGATGGAGCTTTCATCACTCCTGTGAAAACTTGTGCAGTTCTCAAAGAGTTTGAGCAAAACCATTGATTTGCACGAGGTCAATTATTTGAAAGGAGGACTCCAGTCTCAAGCAGTTCTTTCCCACACTGATCAGGCTCCAGGTGAAGGCAGCATTCACCTGTGCCTGTACTGAGCTGTATGGAGGTAGAACTCCACCCGACCGCTAGGAATCAACCCTTCCAGCCCCAATGCAGAGCCCAAAGATTGCACCATGTGGATAAAAAGCAATGACTGAACGGGACAAGTATAAAGTGACAAACTGGGATGGGAATCTCTTCACAGGAAGAGACAAATTCAGAACAAACACTGGTGAATGAGAGGGTATGCAGACACTCTCCACAATATATGGAGAGAACACAGGACTGGTTTGGCAAAAATTCTTGAGCACAAATCACATTGGATGAGCATGGAAAAGAAATCTGTGGGTGTTAGCAGAGATGGACAGACAACAGGATGACTTAATATTTCAAAGAAATGGAGCAATAAAAATATATACCAAAAAAAGTTATCAGGATGAAAATCTAATAGATTCACCGGCTAAGCAGAAATAGAAGACCGACCTTGAGACTGGGTAGAAGGAAAGAGAAGGGAGTAGGACACGGGCAGGTTCAAGATATGATGGACCAAAGATGACAGGAGGTAGCCCTAAGTTTAGAACAGAGACTAGATTTTTTATAAGACCTGTCAACTCTGCTACTGTCAACAAATACATATATGTCCAAAACTCCTTGGAAAAATATCCCACTCCCTCTAGTGCTAATCCATATAATAGCATTATTAGACCATCATTCTATAGCTGCTTTCTCAGCAGGGCACTGTGGAGAGTCTACAGGCTCCAACATTCCTGAGGAATGATGTGACAACATGAGGTTGGGACACATTTTTCTCAAACATTCCAAAAGTAACATATACCTAAGATTAAAAAAATTACAATTATTGTTCACTCAATAACAGGGAATTGCAGACCAAAGACTGTGGTAGTCCACTGTGCACTGTAGCATTCTTTAATCATGGATGGCTGCAAAATCATTTTCCCATAGGATGCCTGCCTCATTCAGTGCACTGAACAGATCATGGCAGGTGATGAGTCAGGGCTATGGCTGAGGAATGATGCTGTGAGCCTCTTTGGGTCAAGAAGGACCAGACCACTCATATATATCAGACAAGCTAGATATTAACATGCATGTGAAGTCAGAGTACCATTTCCTTTGGCTGACTAAAATCCCTACACACAGTTAGGAGAAATGCTGAGCACATATTGCTGCACTTGAAAATCAATGAGCTGCATTTAGATCTCAAGAACTCCTTATTGCTCAACAATCAAGCAAGTTACAGCTCAACATGATGATCTGGCACATAAAATATAAAAGCATCTAATTACCTTGATTCTTAACCTGAAAAATTAAGTTGAAAAATTTCCCGTCAAGACTAGTATGAGCAATCTATGTCATACTGATGCTCTGATAAATTCTCAGAAAAAGCCCATAAGGAAAATATTGTTTTCTGAGTTTGGATACCATGTATTTAAAGAGGCATGAATAATGAGAAAACAAACCACTGAACGGCTACTAAGGCATTAATGAGTGGTCACATACTACCTACAGCAAATTATAAAAAATAGCATATGTTGTCATCAAACCTGTAACAGTCACAAGAGAAGCTGCAGAGAAAACTAATTTGGGCAACTGTTGGGTTTGAGTGCTTAAAAATCACAAAATGGTTATATGTGCATGTGATGTTAGACAATGATCACCTCGAATACAGCTTGCAGGATAAAACAAGCATGTTAAGTGGATAACACCTCAAAGAGGATCTGAAAATATGACATGGAGTAAAGGAAATTTTGGAGCAGCTAGCAGTCACAAGTCAAAAAAAAAAGTTTCAAGCTCTGCATATGTATTTCAAAACAAATGACAACAGACAGACTTAACAGCAAACAACAATGTACAGCAAACAATGTTAATGTAATGCAAACGTGAAATCAGTAGTTAAACAATTTCTAAACACTTGTGAAGAGGACATGGGGAGTAAAGCTTTTTGTGAGGAGAAATGCACCTCAGTCCAGAGAAGACATTCATATCTTTTACAAATAAAAAGGACAGTTAATTACTGTTACAAAGGCTGTGTGATGATGCCATGAGAGATGCAGCATAACTAACACAACATTTATTGAGTGTTAGATAGACTTACCGTAAGTCATCCAAACTCAGGCTACTTCTGCAACAATAGGCAAATAAATTACCTCAGAGCCCAGCAGAACATAAATATAAAACAAAAAAAAAAACAACAAAAGAACCTAAACCAAACCAAATTTGACAGACCTATTCCAACAAAACTGAATAGGCTTTAACCATCACCATGGATTAAGAAAAGAGGTGCTACAATTAGGAGTTCTGACCTAGAATCCTAAGAAAGTGAAATGTTAACAATACCTGCACATCTCATCATCACAAGCTTGGCTTTTGAATTTAAAACATCAGTTATTGAAACTTTCGGGAGATTCAGTACAAGTAACCACCAATTAATGGAGAACAACTTTCATTCTTAGAGTTACTTGTAGTGCCAAATAGGCAGCTAACTTTTCCTATTAGCTATGTTCAGAAGCCATGGAGGAATCTTGGCCAATACAATGATAAGGCTGTGTACTTGTTTTATTAATAACACATGCCATCTCCCCCTCTGTATTAATATAGTATATACATATATAATACAGTATCGTAACTGTATTAGGTATAGTAAGAGCCATTATTTAAAAAAAATAAGTTTTAAAAATTTTTATTTCACATGTATTTTTGTGTTTGTCATGTATTTTTGACATTCTACATAACCTGGTACATAGAACCAATGCCTCAGACATCAACCCAGTAATTCCAGTTGAGATATTTAAATGAATTAACTATAAACACTGTCACCACATAGGATTTTAATTCATTGGAGTTACTGAATTCTGGACAAATTGATATGGGATACAAATATTAAAGTTTTAGATTTTGTTTTACAGAAGGGTCTGATTGTAAGACATCTTACACTGTCTTTGGCTGTGCTAACTGTGAAACTGGAAATATAACCTAGCAGGTTAGAAATGATGGTGACTATTACATTGCATAGAACTTTTCACAGGCTTAATTTCATGGGTTTTACGCCTAACCACTCCCTGAAATTGTTAATAACTTTTCTACATGATCTTTTAACTTGACAAAATGCTTTAATTTCACTGCTATCCCAATATGAGAAATCAGGATGTGTCTATTTCTATTTGTGGTTATGGTATGTAGGAAATCACGACAGATATACAGCTATCCAGAAATCTGGGAATTTATACTACCGAACACTTAACTACCTTGTTAGACTTCCAACACGGACTACAATTAAGTACTGTAGTAATGTATTATAAATATATAAATGTGAAAGAGGGAGAGGGAATTCTTGTTGTCTCTTCCATGCTATCCAAACTAAGTTGACAGAAGTGGAACTCAGAACATCAGTTATCACTGGCCACACACATTAAACATTAGGTAGAAAACATCAGTTACAGAGTTAAAACTGATGACAACCAGTTAGTTATCAAGTTGTCCAATGTGACTTCTTTACATGCCAGAAACCCTTGACACTGCCCCACCTACTGCCTTAGCAGTTTTCATAGCAGATTATTTGTCCTATCTGTATGCAAAAAGCTATCATTGTTCTGTACAGTTCAAAGAAGTGATTCAAACCAAAAATTACACACATAGTCACTTCCTCCTACCTTCCCACCTATGTTTTCTAGAAACTGTAATTTTCTTGTCTTGCAATAAGGGAAATATTTCAACACATTACCCCCATGCACATTCTACTGGGATTTCATACCTCCTTGATCTGATTTTTTAACCAGCAGTACCTATGCAATACACACACAAAAATCCCATAGCAGAGCACTACAAAGATATGAGAAACACAACTCATCTCTTTGCATGTAATTTCTTTCAAGTGGAACTAATGCTAGAATAAGAAAGAGAAGGCAGGACAAAGTATATGGAATAACATCTGGAATAATTCCGTAAGTAACCTTGTTTTTTCCTCACCCCCTTGGCAATGACTGCACACAATTCTGCAGAGGGAAATTCCAAAGCAACAGGCAAACTACTTGCAGACAGGACCTCTGTTTTATGGAAATAATCAATGAGGAACCAGTTCAGGAACACACAGTATCTCTTATTTTAAATCAGCATATATACTGAGGGCATTCAAACAGTTCTAAAATGTAAACCAGATATATTTTCAGTAATGCTATGGATGCTGTTGGAGAATATGCTGCAACAGCCCCCCAACAAAACTTGTTTATTTTGTAGCAAGAGATTTCAAAAACTCCTGGTAGAAATGGCCGGTAATTTCCCCCTTTCTGTTCTTAAAAGCACAGCGCCAAGGAGGTGACCTATATGTTTTCATACTTTAGATTTAGGAAGTGTATGACAGGATACTTCCAATCCCTGACATAAATAATTTTGGAAGACGGGTTTAAAGGTCCAGGTGAAACCCTGTAGCCACCTTCAACAGAAGCTGGAGTGTGTTGAAGGTCACCCTTCCCAGCGGAGTACTATGTAGGAAAGGAATGCAGTTTGGTCTAGCTGCCTTCATTCCATGCCTCTTTGTTAAGAAGCAGAAGCTTGCCAGCACCACTATCAGACAGTACTACACCAAAGCTCCAGTCCTGGACCTACAAAAACTGTAAAGACTACATAAAAGACGTCAGCAATGGAGTCATAATAAAGAGATCATGCCATTCTTGAAGATAAGGAGTAGGGAAAAAAGGTATGTGCCAGTAATAAAAATCTCACAGTAGGCTCAGAAACAAGAGTTTACTGTCAGGTGTAACTCTAATGAAAGCAGAAAAGGTTAAATGAATCACTGTTACTCCTCTAGAAGAGGACAAACATAAGCATTTTCCACGGTACCGTGGATCTTATTTCATACCAAGAAAGAAAGCCTATCCAAATTGAAGATTGTCTCACTGAAGGTTTCCTTCTTTTGGCTAGGCCATCAGAGAAATTCAGTTGGGCTAGTCCACAACTGTCAGAGCCATCCACCATAAAGTGAAACACAAGAAATTATGAGACCTCAAGGTTTATCAACCCAACCCAAGTCCACAGTGGAAGATCACCCACCCCACCACAGGAGAGGTTCTCCACAGGCCCTAGGGAGCCTGAAGGGGTCTATGGTCCAAGCCCAGAAACGAGGCTTCTGATGCCACATTTCTGCAATGGAGTTGGGGGACAGAAAACACACTTGATCTAGGAGAAGTAGCAAATCCTTCTTGTCAGAGTTAGGGGACATTCCCATTGAATAACCAGGTTGGTTAGACATAGGGTACACTGTACCTATCCATGTAACATCTGAAATCCAACGAGACACAGCTTGGCAGCACTAAAATTATATTATATGTACACAGTCAAATCACCACTTTATTTTCACATTATCTTATTCTCACTGCAGCATTTTTTTTCCCTTCCCTCTTCTCAAATGTTGAGGTTTAAATCACATTTTAAATTCTTTAATGTAAAACACTTACAGAGAAGAGACATCTTGTATAATATTGCTTATAACTTTAGTATGTAATTTGTTAATTTAAAAACAAAAAAAACAGAGCTAAAAATTTAGTCAAATTAATATCAGGCAATAAGAAATTTCCTACAGTTTAATATTTTGATGCTTTATATTAAAAAACAAAGAAAACTACTTAAAAGTTCTACCATACCTACCTGTTAAACTTCGAATTGCGGGTTGGTGACTCTGCTCCTCTTAAAAGGTGCCTGAAGTACTGTAGCAGACAAATAGGGTACCAAGGAAAGCACTGGATTAACTGAGGTAAACGCTACTGTGCAACAACATTGCAAAATTCGGGAAACAAGAACTGAAGTAAAAGCCAAACTGACCATAATCTAGCAGTTAGATTTTTAATCTGGAAAAGGACAGACCACACAATAATCAATACATGAGCCTACAACTACTTATTTAACCTTACATAAGCTTGAGATTAAAACCACATAGCAGAAATAAATTAAGCACCAAAATCCATGTCTCCTCCTTGTTAAAAAATCAAGCATTTGAAGCATTATAGTTATTGTGGGAGAGATGACCATCAAAACCATTTTTGAGAAATGTTCTTTTTATTAATAATAATGCCAAGTAAGGCAAGCACCCACTCCCAGGACAAATCAAAATATTCTGCCTCAAATAAATGTGAGAAGCTTAACACACAAACTGACTTACACACACAAACTACTCCACGGAACATGAATTCAGACTCACCCTGTGATTAAAGTGTGTCCTACGAGAAGGCCTTAGGCAGGTAAGGTCAACCCAGTGTGGGGAATTCTTAAGGTGGCATTTAGAACCCAATCACACAACAATCTCAAATACCTTATAAATTGCTTTGAGCGACCAAATACCAAGCATTTAACTGCTGGAATGCATAATGCTGAAAAAAACCTAAATACAACTTTTGTATCTTTAAATACCACTATATTTTTAAAAGTAAATAAAGAAACTGTGTTCTACATCTATCAGGCAGATTACTTCTGCAGCAAATTTGAAATCATAAAAGAAGGGGTGGAGTGGATTTTGTAATAGCTGTGATATACACAAATTTTTACATCAAAAAATGAAGTTTTTCTTTTATTCTGTGATGCTGTGTCGGACTAGAATAAATTTTGTTTTCCTACTGAGAATGGTCCAGCTCTAGAATGCCAACTGAAGTGGAAAATGAAGCCAAATTTTTCAGTTGCACATATGCATGACCGTTGTAAATGGTGTATCCCAAAAAAATACAATCTTGCTTTTAAGCCTACTCTTCAAATCTTTCACACTTACCTCATCACTGTGACAGAACATAGGAGTAAAAACATTCTCAAGGAGAGAAAGTACGTGCTCATAAGCTTCAAAAAGACACCGCATAGTTTGAAGTTTCACAACATCCATATACGGACCTTCAGCAACTATTAAAAAAAAATTAAGTATGAATAGAGAGAGATATACATACAGGCATATAAAGCATGTTTTTTTCTGGTCAGAGCTTGTGCTTATTTTGCAAGCTACACTAAGTCTTATAAATAGAAAATTAGAAATAAATTGACAAAACAAGGATTGAGCAGAATATAGCAAGGAGATAATTTTTAAAACTGGCAAAAAAAAAGATTGATGATATTCAGCAAAATTTGTTTTCACTTTATTACAGAATGCTGTTTAAATTCCAATGTACATTATTTCTTTCAAATTCCAACTTACTTCTTTGAATCTCTTCCACAATGAAAGGGTCAAATCTAATCTTGTCAATGCTTTCATCCAAACAGTAAGTTTTGTAAATTTTCTGTACTTCCTCATGAAGAGACATCTTTTCAGTATCTGATAGTTCTGGTCTCAAAATTCGGTCGTTGAATTCCTCTGAGAAGCAAAGGAAAGAAAAAAGCATTTCTTGATCAACTTGGCAAACAAATAACACCTTGAAGCACCCTATAACATCAACTCATTTTCCAGCAGATAAGTAATTTGCAAAAATTAAAAGAAACATAAGATATCTCAAAATCCTAGATAAGGTAGCTGCCTTCTTATGAACTATAACTCAGATTTGTTCATAAAGTTATTACTAAAAATACACTGCAATTAAAACAAATTATTCATTATCACAGTAAGGATAAATCCATGAGGTTGTTCCTGGCATAAGAATGATTTTTTTCTTCCTAAATTATCCAAATGCAAATTGTAGTTTTTTGTTAAAATGATTTCCAGATCATCAAGTAACTTCAGCACACGTTTGTAATCTTACCCACAGTCAGGCAGAACTGCAGCACATGGACTGCCCCTTCCTGTTTCAGGAAGTTCATAAACCGAAATAAAAGGTCTTGCTGATCTCTGATCTCCTTTAGCTCCAGTTTCAGTACCTGAGTAGGTTAAAAATGCAGTCAACCAACTTTCAAACTTTCATAAATATTGCACAGAGCTGCAGAACAAAATCAGCAGGTAAATAAAACACTTATTCAAAACAGGAAAGGAAGTAAATGTTGCCTTTGCTTACAGACGGTTTTTTATTTCTTGGCTCGGCAAATTTCTGAAGGAATGGAACCAATGACGAAGTAGGCTCGGTTGCTATCTCAGGCTGCAGAAAAAAATGACAATTGGGTAAGAAAGCTTCTTTAATGGGTGAACAAAATGCTACCATTTTAACTTTGTCAGTACTCACTGGACTATCATCGATGAAGATCAGCAGCAAATGATTGACAGTGTCCTGCAAGAAACATAATACAAAAAATAAAATTAGTATTAAAGAAACTCAACAAAATAGATTTAAATCATCTCAATACTATGTTGTACCCAAGTTTAAACGTGAGCATATTAATACTTTCAAAAAAGCAAAGTCTGGGAATACATGTTTGAGAATTGACGTTCAACAGTCTCTTCCACTTTTTACAAGTCAGAGAATTTCTGAGGAGACCTGCACAGAAATATTCTTTACCCTGTGGAAGAAAGCCCTCCAAAGTATTTTTGTTGTAAGTGCAGGTCTAATGAACTACTAATACTTCCACACTACAGTATTTTGCCTATTAAAATACATGCATATATGAAAACAAAGATGGCAATGCTGCATCTTCAAAAATAAATGCCCCCTTATTTGCAGAATTAAGGGAAAAATTTTATTTCAATACAGCTACAAAAAAGGCTGGTGTACTTCGACTGCTATAAAGATCTACAGAGCTAGAGTTCAAGTAATCAAGCCCTTTTTAAATGCAGCAATAGTAATTTGAAGATGTTTACACTAACACAGCATTCTCCCATTTGACAGGAGTTGTAGTCCTTCATTCAAAAATACATTTCTTGAGAGATCACACCAATACTGTTATTTTAGTCAGTTCAGTGAGTTTATTTGTATGAACAAACAAAGCTATTGGCCAAAAGATTCCTTTTTCCTTTATCTAGTCAAAATGCACAGCAAGTAAGTCATGTGCATCATTTGCTTTACCACAACATACTTAGTAGGAAAACAGTAATTCTGAATAAATTAAGATTATTGTTGTGCTCCAAAATCTTACAGGGTCAGCTAAGAAATCCATTGAGGGAAGGAAAACAGAACCAGGGAGAATCTCTCTAATCAGAAGGGCCAAGGATCTGAAAAGGAAATAAAAGAAAGAAAATAAAAATCCAAAGCAATATTAGATTTCAGTTAGAATAAATTTCTAACTGAAGTTTCCAATGCTGTCATATACTACTGGGAAATATTTTAGGATTTAATAATACCATAAGCATGCTATTTTAAAGACAAATCCAATAAAATCATAAAAAAGGATAAGAAGGAAGATGACTAAGTTCATTCTTTCACTTTCCAAAATTATTGTACTACATACTATGCAAATACTTTAAAAAAATACAACTCTAAATAATTTATATACCTGCACTCTGTTGACTTTGGGGGCAAAATATAAGGAAAAAGAAGTTCAGTAAGTTTTCTTAAGTAGTGAAGTTCATCTCTCCGGCTTCTCAAAGCAACATGCAGTTCTGGTCCATATTCGTCTAAAGCAGCTTGCTGCAAAGATTCTGCATTTTTTACTGAAAGTAAAAAACAGCATTACAGAGTTCCTTCAGTTTTTTCTTACTGGGAAACAAAAGGCAATTGCTTTTCATTTGAGCTAAAAAGTCAATATTTTTAGTACGCATACAACTGCCAAAGGGAGAAAATGTTGAAACTTTACAAAACAACCTTGGCTTAGACCTTGAAGCCTGGCTATATAAAAATAAAACTTTGCACTGAAATAAGAATTCCTTCACCAAACAATTGCAGTTTGCATGGTATCCAGAATGTTTTCTCATTTATAATTATATATAAATATATAAAAAATTATATAAAATTATATTTATATCTATAAAGTAAATACAAGAACTCAGCATCTGGATTCTCAAAAAAACTGCATTGTGCAAAGTCTGCCTCTAATTGCCTTTTTCCTGACCTTCTTCATGATCTCCCATTTTTTTGGCCTACAACACTACAATTTGAAATCAACGTAAACTTTTACTCAGTCCTGTAATATCCGTTTCCTGCTTAGAACATTTAAAAACAAATGTGAAGGAACATATATTCTAAACACAGGGTAAATCAAGCCAAAACCTGCAGGAGAATGTGCAAGAGTACTGCCTCTTAAATTATAGTGGAGTTGAAAGAATATCTCTTTATCAGATAAAAAACTATAGATATTAGTTAGAAGCAACAATGTTCTATTTCTTCAGATCACTTCAAAGGCAAGAACTGAGCTGTTATAAATCACACCTAGCTGAACCAACCATGTGGCACAGCCTCATGCCAACACCATCACCAGGCACGGGTGAGGTGTGTAATACATTCCACAGTTACCCTGAAGGTTAAAGCTTGTTCCCGGCACATGAGAGAAGCCTGCTGGCTTGGCCTTCACATCCAAAAACCACGAGTGGTATCAGCTGGTGGGGGGATGCAGCAATGTATATCACCTGATACATCTGCCTAGCTGGTGTCACTAAAAGCAGAGAGGAGGAATGAACCCTCTGGCACGGATAGGTACGGAATCGTGGAGGTGTCTGTGCAAATATGAACTCCTATGGGAGGTAAGGGTCCTACAAGAATAGGAGAAAAGGAAATGCCCCCTAAAAGCAATCATTTGAAAAAGGATTTAGAAAATAAGAAGGAAAGGCTAGGTTCAACTGGCAAACACAGCAAGGTCTGAAAGTTGCCTTTTGAACCATGTATTGTTGTGGTTGCTTTAGCAATGTTTACTAGAAAGTGCTATTAAAAGTAATTTTCAGCTGCTACTTCACATATCTGCCCTCAGGAAACAAGTATTTTCCTTTAAAACACTGAAAAAGAGCTATATTTTCAATGCTGTACATTTAAAATACAATTCTTTACTGTTAAAGAAAAGCATTTCCAACTCCTTGGTAAAAATCAAAAGGAAACATCAAATTTGGCATAAACAGCATAGCACTGATTATCTAGTATCTTGAAATTGCTGTTGTGCCATGAAAGACATCCAACATGATTACAATATGTCTCATTATTCATCTTAATCATTGACGTTACTCACAGGACCAATGGTGTGTATTTATGGATATCAAGCAGACATTTGGAGGGAAAGAAGAAAAGTTCACGACTCCAGTTAAAGCAAACATCTACACTTAAAAGTTGAATGAAACCACATTTAGTAGATACAGCACTGTGGAACACAGCCAGTGAAAAAAATAAAAATAACAACAGCAAGTGTTTCCAAACATTTCTTCAATGTGCAGTTTAAATACAATTTTTACATTAGGCTTGTGAAGATATCCTTATTTGGATAATAAATATGCTTCTGCTCAAGGTCTCTCTATGGCCTTCAAACATGAACCTGACTTTTCAATGTATTGCAAGTTCACTAACGCAGATTTGAAATCATTCTATCTACAAGAGTTATGAGGTACAATGCACAGATGTACAAATCCTTACATCTATAACTGCTCATCTGGAATATAAACAAAAAACTTCAAGAAGCATTGCTAAATGTTCTCGATTGCTCTGAATAGACAAAACTCACATTCCTGTTCACTCCTGTACAGAGACAGAAATTCAGTATTTTCAACGTGGGGCAATAAAAATCAAAACAGAGAGTACAAATATGTACTGTGACTTTTTCCCTATTTGCTTTTGCAACCACCAGAAGAAAAATGTAAGAGTACCTCTTTTTTAAAAAAAGAAGACATAAGGATGAAAAGACATAGCAATATAATCTCAAATATGCATAAAGAAATATTCATACCTGGCCTTTGAAACTGACACATATTAAGCCTTGACATTACCTTTTTGCCTGGCCTTGGCTATTACTTCAATGTGTTTCATTGCTGCCTTGAGCATCTTCTTCGTTACAACCGTTGGAATGTCCACCTAAAGAATAATTAAAACTTAAAAATAAATAAATACATAAAATAAATAAAAACAAGACTGTTCTATTTTTCCCCTTACATTTATTACAGACAACCATCAAACATATTAATTTGCTTACATGCCCCAGTTCGAAACATAAAATGAACCATTAAGAAACAATCTACAAATTCTCTAGATGAGCTGACAGTGTGCTCATTCCTCTGGGCAAAGAATATAACAACTTGTAGAAATAAGTGCCCTAAATGACACTGTTAACACATTTATTGTCAACTCGTTCCCATTATGATCTTTTCATTGCAATAAATATAGCAAGGCAGTGTGACTTCCAAGTCACAGTATATAAAGCTCACTTCTATTGGAAGATTTGACCACCAACAAAAGGATCAATTTAACTATGCTCTGCTTCTAATACTTGTGTGCCTTAACACTCTGCAATTGTGTCCACAAGGACTAAAACCAAAGACAAACCCTCCCACACACAGGCAGAAAAAATGTCACCCCTCAGGTCATGGCAGAACCAAAGGAAAATCTGAGTTACAGAGTCAAAAGACCATTAGTGTCAACAAAAAAACCATGTGATTATAAGTCAAACAAAACCACGTATGATTTAATTAAGGATTGTATTAGGGTTCTGCATTTCTATTTTCTTTGATGGCTACAAAAATGGAAGGAGAATTATAGAACAATTCAGGGGAAAATGGACCTTGGGATGTCTTAGCTCTGCTCCAAGCAGGCTCTGATCATGGTGTTCAGGGCTGTAGCCAACCTGGTGCTGAAAACCTCTGAAGTTGAACACAGGCACCTCCTCCAGCCACAATCATCTTGATAGCCCCCTTGGTTGAACCTGCTCCGCTCTCTTGTAAAGAAGAGCCCAAAACTGGATCAGTATACTAGACATCATCCAAAGAGCATCAAGCGAAGGCAGATTGTCACTTTCCTTGATAATCTCTGCTCCTGTCACTAGAGCCCAGGATGCTGATGGTGTTTTAAGATGCCACTGATGGCTCGTATTCAGCCCACAGCCTACTATGGGGCCAGGTCCTTTGCAGCAAGCACAGCTTCTCCCTGCAGCCAGTCAGTCCCCAGCCTGTACAATTTCAAGGGTTTCTTTATCACCTGCAGCAGTTTTCACAGAAACTCATCTAGAAAGTGATTTACACTTTGCATTTATTTTAAGCAAGATACTTCTCAGAGATGCAAAAACATACAGCTGTAAATGTTCAAAATCTAAGAATTTTGAACAAGTTTCTTTCCTAATGGAACAATCCCTCCTCGATACAGCATCTTGCCAGACAGGGAAAGAGACAATGCAACTGCAAAGGCCACCAGAGCTGAGAAAAAAGTTGGTGGTTTTTATTCAATTGTACAAGGAGAATATTGCATATTCCTGCACACCCCCCTATAATATTTGAGGTGCACAGCTATGACCTGACCTGGCCAGCCCCAACAAGCCAGTACAATTCATTGGATCTGCCTAAAAGTAAGGTCAGCTCCTATTTACAAGCAGGAAAGAACAAGCTTCTGCTTATCAATGGAAAACCCTGTCTTTTGTGCAGCACATTCCAACAGTAATTTCTAGAAATTAAGAGTTTCCTATGGAATACAGAGATAGTGCACTGTTTCTTCCTGCAGAGCTAACTCAAAGAGCACAGCCAAGGAAATTGTTATCAACACTGCAGGAGACCCTGTGAACTATTGTCAAAAACATCAATCAGATGTAGGACTATCTATACCACATCGTACAAAAGGAAACCCTTCCCTTTCCCTTCAAAATCCATAACCAATCCAGAAATGGCCACAGCAAGGAAAATCCAGATTTGAAGTACTTCAGCATACATTTAAGAGCTGACTGGCCTGAAGTGATTGTTACTTCATTCAACAACCATGCTTCGACCTAGGCAGCTTTAAATATAAACAAAAGCATTCTTTTCCCTGAAGCAATTTGTAATTTTAAGTCTCAATTCAAAAGTAGAATATCCTTTGGCAAAAAAACCCCAAAAGACATAATCTAAAAAAATTTTAAAATAGCCTGTTTTTTCTTACACAATTCTTCCTCAATTTAAACATTTCATCTCTATTATCCAGAACTATTGCTTTCAAGCATTCAGTAATAAATTCAAAACAGAGTACAGCTTCTTGGCAAAGGTATATGACTATTTTCTTTTGTAACTGATGATGATGAATTTCTCCTCAGCGTATGCACTTCTATGATGAACTTTATTTTGTAGGTCCCCTAGCAGTGCTTAACACAGGCACACATCTTGAGTACTTATTGCACATATTCCCTACCCAGAGAACTGAAGATACTACATTTAAATCCTAGTGTCAAAGGCAGATATGGAAAATTAAGACTCTACTTCAAGATGCAATAGCTCATTTGAGATATGCCAATTAATACTTTATTACATGATCAATACAGGAGCCATGATCACTTTCTGAGTTAACAACCTGGATCTATGAACAATGCAAATAACACCATGTGTTACAACTCCAAATTAAATTCTAAGACCTTGGTCTAGATTTGCACTTTGAAAGATTTACTCCACTTTCACACCTCCATACAATGCCTGTGCTACATACACATTTCCTAATCTTCCCCCGTGTTCACTTTAAAAAGCAACATGCCTGATTTGGAGTAAACAAGAAAGTCATCTGGATTTGATATGTAATAAGGAGAGAATCAAGCTGTTAATAAGTCATGACAGGGCACATGTAGCTCAGAATATACTGCTGTTACTAAGGAGGAGGGAAAAAGATGCACATTCATGTAGTGGCTCCAACAGAGAGGTCAGCACTGACTAATTCTGGAAATTGAGCAAGCATCCCTTTCGGCTTAGAACAGCCAGAAAGTTAGAAACAGATCCTGTGAAACAGGCTTGAAGCACTTTACCAGGAAAGAGTTGTGGTGTTCAAAAGAGAGTGCACACAAAAAAATCATGTGCTAATAGATTAAACACAGCAAATAAAATCTTTTAATCTTTAGCAATCAGACTGTTCCTGAAGAATTGCATTAATATAAGAACCACACCTCTTTTAATTCTTACAGTAAACTGGTCACCTAATGACAATCTATTCTTTATAGATAATGTAAGGGCCTTGTTTGGGTTTTAAGAAGATAAGCAAGCTGAAGCTAAGACAGGTATGCAGCTCACCAGTTTCTAATAGGTCTTTCTCAGCAATTCTCAAAATGGTTTCCACTTGGATTAAATTACCAAAAGACAGCTAGAAGATCACAAGGTTTTAATAATGTCTTGCACTGGTGTAAAAGATATATCCATTTGCAAGAATTGGGGAAAGATTTGGGTCACAAGGGACCTTCACAGATCACTTATTCCAATCCCCTGCCCTGGCAGGGACATCTTTCACTAGAACAAGCTGCTCAAAGCCCTGTCCATCAGGATGTTGAACACTTCCAATGATGAGTCTTCAGAGATGGTTTATAACTAGGAAGGGGTTAAACTCCAGATGAAGGGAGTAGATACCATAGAGAAGTAACTTCGATGGTTAGAAACAGCCTACACTCTCTCTAAGACTGACTTTAATCACAATTTAAAAAAAAAAATTAAGAACTCATTAGAGATGGATATCAATTATTTCTGATGGAAAACTAACACTAATACCTTTAAGGCACCTTACCTTGTGAATTCTCCGAACTAAGACAGATGCAAAAAACCGTAGTGTCCCTCTCAGTTCATCCACTGAGGACTCATCATCAGTAATATTTCTGCAGTGTTGCAAAGTATGCCATGTGACAAAACAGAATAAAATACATTTCTATTAATCCAACCACAGTACATTTGGCACTATTAAAAGCAGAAGAATAAAAACATTCAACAGTGATACTTCCACTGGAATGAACTGAACCGAAAGCTACCAGAGAGTCAGCAGTCTTCCATTTGAGGAAAATACACAGCATTCCCACTATATCTGTACACACAGTGGCTTAAGAAAAAGGTCAGGAAATTGGAATGATATACCAGCTCCTGGTCTCATATACTATCTGCATGATTTTGACTGAGTAAAATCTAACCTGGTTTCTACATATGTAAACACATCCTAACTCAACAGCATAAAAGAAATTTAAACTAGTTGAAGTGGCTTCTGCTTGGAAACGAAGAATTTAAATAGATTTCCAAATCGCTATGTCAAAATATCATCTAAACTTTTTATCTGGCTTGCTAATTTCCATCTGCTGGAATAAAATACGTTTGGTGAAAAATCATGGCAAAAATAATTCAATGTGACTCAGGAAGAAAAACACCTAACTCCATGACTTTTTCTTGAAAACTGAACAAAACCAGAAAATACACTAAGTCTCAGATAAAGAAACTGTAACTAAACTGAGTGGAAAAAGAGATCATGATGGCTGCATTCCACAAAATGCAAGTGAAAAACCAAAAATCTATCAGTTATTAACATGAACTTTAAAGTATAACTAATACATTGGTAAAACTGCAGTATAACAGCTGAATAATGGCAAAAAAAAGGAAGTTGCATCCAGTTTTACCTAATGACCATATGCAAGAGTCATCACACATTTTGGTAACAAATGAGTGTAGTAATTAGAAATATTGCTTACATTAAACAAAAAACACTACAAGCAAGAACAGGACGTTAAATTTATTTTTTTTAATTATGCATAAAATATTTTACATTATTCAGCATCCAACTTTTAAAGCAATTTTAGCCTAGGTTATAGAGCATTCAAAAGTATGTTGTCAATGAACTGTCAGGTAAAGATACTAGAGATATCAGTGACCTGACAGTCATAGTATATAACTAATTGCATGAGAAAAACACCTCAAAGAAAGCAGCCTGGCATAAGAAACACAACCCTCCTCCAACAGCTAATCATATGCAGATAAGAACACTGTAGGGGAAAGTTTGGGTTAAGATCAGCAGCTGACATTTTATAAGCAATATGGTTAGAAAATACCCACACTGTGAAAGGGATTAGCATTGCAAAGGGATTAGCATTGCCAAGGGATTAGCAAACAAACTGTATTATGATATTACTAGTATTTGACAGACAACAAGATACATGAAGTAATTTGGACCAAGAAGTTGTTATTTTATTGACACTTGGATAAGCAGTATCTTGGCTAGCTCCTCTTGGACATGACTGTATGCCACATATTCTCACAACAGATTTGCAGAGGCATTCTTTTAATCACCAGCAGACTGAAGACTGGTCAAAAAAACATCATGAACCTGTAAAATGTCAAACCTCCAGTGACACAGGGGAAAGTCCAAATAACTCTCTTGGAAATATTTTAAAAGTTGGCTGTGTTTTCCCAGAACTTTAGGAATATTAATTGTAAACAGTTACAGAGTCTAAGGTCTCAAGAGAGATACACCCAACTGCTATCACATGCAAAGTCTTACAGGATCCACTGATAAATGAAAATCATTACACAAATAACAAAGTGATATTTTTCCTCTGTGTGTCAATTATTCTTACAAAACTTGGCTAACTCCTTTCAAAAAGATGTAGAACATAAGTTGCAAGCTAATAAAAATGTAAAGCTATGGTTTGTAACTCAACAGAAATTCTGAATTTTTCTTGCATTACTTGCATTTAAAATAGGAGCACCTCCACATGTGAAAACATTGGGTTTAGCACCATCAAAGAAAAATGTTTTCATAACAATGTATTACAAAAAACGCGGTATTTACTGAATTCTGCCCTAATCTGAGAGAACTGGAGTTGCAGTACCATCAGTGACCAAGAATATGTAGTAAGCACAGAGTGACTCATTCAAACTTTAAATTCTCCTATTTAAAATGAGGTTGGTATAAGCAAGATATTATATAGTTTCATTTTACAGCATAAACAATAGACTCAGACTTGTGTTTTGTAGCTCTACAAACTTGGGATTACTTACAACTATGCTCTATTCTTCTCATACAGCTGAAAAAACCACTTTATATAACCAGCATAAATACTTCAAAAAATAAAAAGTAACAATGCACATAGGTATAACAACCTATTTCAGTAGAGTTCACTGGATTTTAAGTACTAATCCTCATTCCCCTGAAGTGATCCAAACTTAGGGATGTTTGCCTCTAAATTTTAACCTAGTAAAAATACTAGAAATTCTTACACAGTTTATGAATGAAAAAAAACCATAAAACAGCTTTTATATTCCTAAGCAAAAAAAAATCTGTGATTTTATCTTGCATCACACCCTTCTGGTAAACATTACACATCCCTGGCTTCTGAGATACATCCTGGCAACACTAATGTCCAAGACAGCATAAGTTGGCACAGCAGATAAAACAAAACTAAAATTTTTAAATAAATAAATCATAATAGAAAAAAGAGGCGGCTTCGCACAAAATCCATTCATGTGAAAGGCAGAGCAGCTAGCATAAGGAATTATGCCCAAACTTTTCTTTGCAAAGGAACGTAGCCAACTGTTTTACCAACCTATCTGCCAAGTATGAATTGCCTGCTCGTGCTTACCCAGCCATGCTGCTAAATAAGGACAGCCTGGATGCAAAGGCTCTGTGAAGAATTAACCTGGGTAAGATTTATTTGCTCAGAAAAAAAAACATGTCCTGAATGCATGAATCCTCTCTCCCGGGTGACCTGAGCTGTGCCAACAGTGCAGGTACAGCTAGAGTAGGAAAAGTCAGAACTGACACGCTCTACAAGACAGACCTCAAACTATGGCACACAGACACAGGTCAGGTCTCCCTGCACAACCCTTGCTGGAAACACCTGAATGTCTAAACTAAATAGGATCAGATCTGACATTACTCCTGTTAAACTAAAAACAGTAAGCCTTCTAGGACCAAGTTGTTTCCTGTAGAATTACTTGGACATCACTGCACTCACTATAGGTCACTGAACTCCCAGTATTTCAGGTTCAGGGAAAGCTTGTTAGATTTGATCAGCATGGTGTGAATTCACAGAGCTAGTTCAAAATCCAGAGGTGCAGCCATGCAAAACTTAAGACAGGGCAGGAACACCTATACTGCTCACCAGAGGGCAAGATGTAGGCTGGTTGGCTTCATACCAAGTGTATTTTACACTGCATTTCTAACAGTATATTATATACATACAGTGAATTATTATCCCCACCAGATGACGTATTCCAGACTTCCACTGTCTTGGGTGTCAGAGAGGTAAATAACTGGTGGAAGCCAAGTTTCCTTGTCAGTCCATAACAAAGACATTGAAGACACCTTCCACCAGGCAAGAAAAACCCCTTTTGCGATTATGCAATACAGGAGATGGCTGCCTTACATTTGTTACTTTATCAACAACTCAATAGAACATGCTCTAGTTTTCTGTATTTGAAAGTTTAAAACCTTGAGGTTTCCAACTTGCATTCACAACACGTGGTGCTGCAGCTCCCTCTGCTGTTTGCAGCAGCAGTGAAGTTTTACACTTCAGCCTATTCAACACACAAAGTTAGAGGTGAGACGTGCAGGTATTGGCCATAATGAAAAACCCAAGAGGCAAAGAAGTGGGAACAGAAAATTTTAGATGACAGAGAGAAAAAACCCCAAACGATACAGAATAAAATAAAAGAAAGCATACATTTCTTTTAGGACAAATTGAACATTTCTATCCAATGAAAAAGTCAAATTCAGAATTAAGGCAAGATGTTGTTTTAACACATTAATGCCAGCATTATCAATTAGAAATATTTTAACATTTTCTTACAAAGTACTGCAAAGCACTAATTAATATATAAAAGCACAAGGAAGAAAATCCAAAAGGAACATTAAAAAAAAAAAAACCCAAACAGGAAAAATGATTAGCCATAGTCTTTTCTTTATTTTTTTAACTATTTTAAAGTTATTTACACAGTACTATTCTACTCAGCATAATATGATCACTGACAGTCTCAAAATTCATAAAATTACAAGATGATCTCCACGAAGTTGGCCACATGTATTCAAAATATCTTTTCTTTAAAACCCTGTGAAGTTATTTATTTATTTTTTTAAAGCAATGTGATAGATCAGCTATGCTTCTAATCTGGAAGTAAATTTCGGAGGCAGTGACGGGTTGAATTTTTACACAGATTTTCATCAATCTGTATTTACTTCCAAGTAAGAGTTATCACAAAATGAACATATAAAAATAGATAATCTAAAAGTGTTTTTAGGATGAAATACAAATTTCAGAATCACCTCTATCATACCTAAATTATTAAAGATCTGTTCCACTCTGCTAAGAGACAATAAAACAATGACTCACAGCACTTAAAAGCATGCTTTATATTTCACTAAAGAAACAGAAATATTTATTTTCAGGTGACAACTTCTTAAACAAGCTGACAAATATTTATGATATAAAAATAGCAACTTTTAGGTAAAGCTCGTACCTGTACCATGGATAAATAAAGTTTTCCAGCACCAGCTCAAGCACCTATACAGAACAAAGACACGTTACAAAATAAACAGTTTACTATAAATTCCTGTTAGAAGAGTTAAAATCACAAACACCTTCCAAAACTCATAGGACATAATTCATACATCGTAAAACATAAAAATGTGTAAGTTGTGATCCTGTTGCAAGATCAACTATTTTGTATCACAATTAGTACTTTGGGCAAGTAACAGCAAAGTGATGGTTTCATTAGATAGCAACAAGAAACATCTGCCACAAGTATTATCAGCAACATGAAGCACAGTGCCATGGCCACTGTCAGGCAAATGCTACGAAAAATAATCTTACCTCAAACAGCCCTTCCCTAATTTTTGAGATCAGTCCCTGTTCTTTTCTGACACAGCATGGAGTGTCCCACAGGCACAGTTACCTATACTACACTTACACACAACTCCACCCTTTTTCACCCAAACCTCCACCTTCAAGGAGGGACAGTCAATCCTGTATGCTCACCACTCTCAAAGGAACCAAAAGAAGTGTCATAAAAAGCAATTCCTATGAAAGCAATCCGTCTTTCTCCATACCCTGTACCACAGCTTTCAACCAAGCCAGCTTTATAGTTCAGCCATCTTCTGAAGTCTGACCCAGAGCACATCTCAAAGTCCTTGTCCTCCATGTACTCTAATGGCCTTCTCCATCCTGTTCCTAGCCCCTGTATATCTCCCCTATGGGGATCTCTGTAGGAGAATCTTTTCTACCCTTTCTACCAAACCTGTTCCATACAGGTCAAGCCTGTGGTTGCCTTTTTCACGCCAGGGTTAATCAGGATGAAGCAATGCTATTGCAGCCTCGTGACAGGCACACCCCAGTTCAGCTTGGCTTTCAGTGTGACAGAAGGCAGACAGAGCAGAGGAGGTGACAGTCCCTGTTCAATCACAGGGCTGCCACCACCATAAACACCAGGTGCACTGCTCACAGGATTGCGGCTCTGACACCTCTCCTTGCACCTACCTGTTACAATCCTTGCACCACGATTAGTCAAACGAAAACTTCTGAAGGGAAGGAAAACTGTCAGACAGTGCCAAGGAAACAAAATACGAGGAAGGAGACAGAAGCATGAAGTTTCCTTAGGATTTCTCCTCCTTTTACTATAGCCCCATGATATCACC
This sequence comes from Orthonyx spaldingii, assembly GCA_013397795.1. Classification (NCBI taxonomy): domain Eukaryota; kingdom Metazoa; phylum Chordata; class Aves; order Passeriformes; family Orthonychidae; genus Orthonyx; species Orthonyx spaldingii. Next base: position 187,200 of record VZTJ01005843.1, read on the forward strand.
CATACTACCTTTTCCCATTGCAACCCATCCCCTACTTTGAATCAGTGCTTTAGAGATCGGTTTGTCCCCAACAGCACCAAAGCTGATGAAGGTAGTAAGACAGAATACATGTGTTGCTATGTGAGGCTGCTCTGCCATGTTCTGTAGAAGGAAAGGTTTTTCAAAGCCACTGTGTACAAAAAAAAATGTGAAGTCTGTTTGAAAGGAAAGCTGAATGTAACAGCTGATATACAAGTGCCATTCATGGAATAAGTGTTACTCCTTTTACAAGATCTGCTGCTGCACTCATTCACACTGTATGCACTGCAAGAATTCAAGACTTACTAAATTTATACCATCTTTAGGGCACTACATGCCTCTGCTCCTCTCATTATTTTAAAAGCATACTCAGTAAAAACCACATCATGGCCTTTTAAATTCCTCTCAACTCTCCAGACTTGAGCAGCTCATGAATACTCTTTTTCTGTCTTCACTACTAAGAATATCACCTACTCAGATTTGTTAAGATACCTTCTCTTTTCCAATTGTTCCACTTCAGTGATTTTCTTTCCCTCTCTCTGAAGAGATGTTTTGCAGCTTGGGGTAACTTTAGACGTCTGTGTTATGAACCACACAAAGGCATCAATGTCTTTTCTCCTACCCTCATGTGCTATAGCAGTAATAGATCTTGAAACTAATACCATCATGTGTTAATGATGGATGGGTAAGCTAAATGATGTATCATGTTGTCCTGTGTCATCCCCACCCCTCAGTCTCGTATTTCCATTTATAAGCAGGGTGGAAGAGTGAGGGAAATGATAACAGATGCTTTAATTCCCAGTCTAGAAGAGATTAAGTAATCCCAGAGAACCTTCTACTGGAGTTTATCTTCAAACAAGAGAAAGGAGATCACATGCAACTCCGGTCAGCAATCACAGGCCATTGGCCTTAAGAGCAGTATACTAGACTACTCAAATCAATTTCCCTGATGCCTTCCATAGCACTGCCACTACATAAACCACCAATCTACTCCAGCAAAATCTCAGTCTCACAGGTATTGTGGCATTACTTTTGCTCATGCAGCGTTTCCAACAAAATAAACCTTTTTCAAGGCTCAAAGTGCCTTAGGCTCTTCAGAAGAAGTGCCTTATAGAAAGGCTTGCAAAAAAATCCATCTGTCTATTAAAGGAGCCCTTCTCCGCCTTCCTGCACTTTTGCTCTGTGCCTCCCCATCAGGAGCAACAGCAGCAGAGCATCTTCTGTAAGGAGTGAAAAGTGCACTTGCACAGCCTTCAAGCACAAGACAGCATATTCAAAGGGAATACAATGCCCTCCTCTTGAAATAGCTTTCTTCATTCATGACTACTACTTTTGAACTGAAAGCCTGTCTGTTAGCGTAGAAAAACATAACCACGAAATGATTATGCCAGTGCTTTTATTGAGAGCGCTCTGGGGACCAGGGGTTCAGACCCAAATCAAAGTCCCGACATGGTTTCGGAATAGATTTGATTTTATACCTTTCCCTTACATAACTGCTATTCAATCATATGTTAATCATCAACTTTAACGTTGTTCTATTGTATATACTGTTTTCACCCAAGCATGAGTTTAAGCCCCCTTCCCCACAGAGTTTCACAGAATTGTTGGCCCTCTCTCATGATTCTTATTGTGATTAATTATGTTTATCAAGCAATCATCACATCATCTACTCTACAGGTGGGTGCCCAGGTGCAGGTTTGTCCTGTGCCGGTTCACTCTGTTCACTGCCTTCAGCAGATACAATATCTATTACCGTTCCCCCCCCCCCAAGGCCTATGCTCCCGTTCCCAAGGCCTATGCTTTTAGAAACATTTTAACCCTATGCTACCATGTCCATTAAGTTTTCCATGAATGTGCCACCGCAATTTCAGTTCATCAGATGTTAACATAACTTATTGGCCATCTCTTCCTCTACAGTCCAGAGGCCTCTGAAGGCACTACAAGAATTGTTTCCAACAGTGAGATAGTTCATCCTTACTGCTGCCCAAGTAAAACACACATGGCTCCGAGATTCCTCTTCCCATGGTGATTAAATAATCAAGAAAAGCAAAAAAAAAGTGCAAGACTTGATGGCCCTTCCCAGTCAAAAGTGGAAGACAAAGTCTCTTTGATCTTCATCCCATGTTGTAGTAACTGAGCTCCAGTTGAACCATTTTACAGACTTGCCAGTGTTTCTCTTGCACACCCACACTGTAAGAAGGCTTTATGGTACTGCTTCCACAGAACATTGCAGATAATCCCACTAGACAGAGACAGAATGCACAGAGACAACTGACTCAACATGCACTTTTCCCTAGAGTCCACTTATCACTGGTCAAGATATCAGAAGGCAAGACAGGTTCTACTTGGACTCAGGTTATCTGTATGGCACTAATAAAGAAGTGTGGACATACAGAAAGCAGCCCCCAGTTGCACATTTACTAGACACATGGCATGGCAGAGGCAGTTAAGTATGATGCTCCAGTCCACCACGGTGTTGTATAGAAGTTAAAGGTGAGCTACTGCATGGAATCATCCCTACTGCAAAAACAGAAGCACTCAACAAGTAGTAAGCCACTGAGTTCCACTAACTGGATTTCAAGGCATGCAGTCCATACTATTTTCCCTTGAACCCTATCAGCATTCCAGAATGTGTCAATGTGATTCTGCTGGACAGAAAAAAACCTGTCACATCATCCACTGCACTTCGATAAAGCACTGGGAAAGCAGGACACATGTACCTACTTCCATTCTAGCAACAACAAAAATATTATTCAGGTTCAATTGCTCACACTACACACATGCCAATAAAGTAGATGGGACACCTCAAAGAATGACACCTAATGACAAGCCATTTCCTTGTCTGTAAAGTATTATTCTCCAGGTTTAAATACAAATGATGAGTCATTTCATTTAAAGCCTACCTATTTTTCCCGCATTTTGCAAAATGACTGGTTCTACTATGTGTGGGCAGCTTTGAATTGGAAAGAGATTTCAAGTGTAAAACCAAATGCAACAGGTAGCAATATAAGCAGCAGCTGAATTAACAAGAGAGAAATTATTTTCTAGCATGCACTGCAACACTGCAAGCTAGCCAGTCTTTGCTGCTGAGACAAGCGTTTTGGGGACTGCCACACAACTGACCCCAGTTGTCAGGAGGAGGAACTGTAGAGTCGAGTGATGACTGAGGCAGCAGCATGTCAGAACTACCAGGCCAAATTAGAATGGAAAGGAGTAAGGATTTGATACATAAACCACAATAACAATTATAAAGCCTTAAAAGACAGTACAACCAGACAGCTGAGGCCAATTCCTGGGCGTAGAACAAGCCATTTCCAATAAGAAAGCATGCAGCCCATTGTGCTAATACAAGAGTTCAGGACTGGCAAAGAGCACATTCAGGCAATAACCAATTTCTTATCATGCATTTGTCTACTTCTTGCTTTTGGAAAAGAAAAAAAATTTTAGTCCGATAATCGAGTCAAGAACCTGAGAACTGAAGAATTAAAAAAAACCAAAAACTGAGATCCAAGCAGCACCTTGATCCATTGAGACGTTTGTTTCACAATGCCGATCAAGAGCAGCTGAGCAGCTTTCCACAGATTTGACTTACAATCACCCCTCACATAGCAAAAATGAGATTGTAGAGAAAAAGATGAGTTCATAACAGAACAAAATGAATTAAATTCTCCTTTATACAATCTGTAGCACTGGATTATATACCATATATAAAACTGACCAACTGATGTCCTAATTCAAAAAGAAAGAAAACATCGAAGAAACTAACATAATGCAAAATGGATTAGAAACTGGAAACAAAATTATACTTAGGTCACTGCATTATTTTGTGCAGGATACAGCCCAAATTATAAAATATTGATAGACGCATGGTTGAGACAGTTCAGCATTCAACTATAACAATAAACATAAATGCAGGGAAGAATGTCCAGGCACAGGTTTTGTTATTCTTCTAAACCACAAACAGCAGCTGGATAGACTAAAACAAGGCTGCAAAAGATTAAGAATTTGCAAAGTGAGACAAAATGTCATCACAAACTAAGAAACAAAAACCCATACTTGTGAGGAAAACTTGGATTTCTTCTGATTTGACTGTGTATTAAATTATTCTGGAAGCACTTGAAAACACAAGCTTAAAGGCTATACACCTTAGAGACATTTCAAATTAGAGACATTTGGAAATGAGAATATTGCCAAAATTCTTCCATCTGCAAAAAAAGAACTAGAAAAACTAAAACATAATTTAAAACTTCCAAAATTATTCCAAGAATTTGAAGAAACTGCTTTTTAGAAACAGGCTGCACTCTGCACTCCTTTAGAATCTAATTAATCTTAATTCAGTTCACAGTGTATCAGCTTTTCTCTAATGTATGACTAACCCACAAAAGAAAACAAGAGCAGTCTCTCCTTCCAACCTGAAGCAGGCTATCCAATTCCCAGCCAGCATTACATGCTGCATCCTCAGAGCAGGTGGTCAAGAGGAGCATGGCATGGGCAGAACCCCTTGCTACCCTTTTAACCAGTAGAGAAGAGCTGCAATGAGGAACCATGCAATGATATTTCTCATTCCAAATAGTATCTGTCCAACATAGGTGAAAAGGTGGCTCAGACTATTTGTTTGGGTCCATTGAAGAGGGTGGCCCTGGCTCGCTGTCCCAGGAAGGTACAGAACTCAGGCCTGGTACTTCCCTCTAGTTAAGCACACAAAGGAGGTAAAAGGAATGAGAAGCATGGCATGGATACACAAAACCCATGTCTGCCGTGCTAAATAAAGCAGGGCCTGGGACATGACACTGAAGTAAAAAGTAACAGCAAAGAAAAGGCCACTGTTTTGGTAAAAGCAGAACTACAGCAGTCAGATACAAAATGCCAAGAAGATAACTATGAGATCTACTCATATCGTTTATGAAGAGATACTAAAAATAACCTTTTCAGCATTAAAATCGCATTTAAGCTAAACAGGAAAATTTCCAGTTCCTCAGCATTTACAACATCCTTGGGTAGACTGCCACAGCTATTTGGTACCTTAAATCCTGAACATATTAAATGCACAGAAGCATTTGTTTTACATTGTATTATTAAAGCAAGAGCCTATTGAAATTCTATTCAGCAATACTGTCATTTTAATACAGTTAAACTTATTTTTAAAAATAGATTAAGTAACTTCAAAGGAATAAATGTTTGCATCTGAAATCACAGAGGAAGTGACTTCATTCAACTAGAGGAAGTCAACAAGTTGTTACCTGTTATTTTTTAAAAGCATCCCTTCCTTCCCTTAAGGTTTTCATTCTCCTCCCACTCCTGCAGTGAGCCATATCTGGGACAACATCCCTCAGAGCTGAACTAAGTGTTAGCTTATACCACAGACACACGCAGCTTTGACTTCATACACCATGCTGTTAATTGCAAGAACTGACACACAAAAATCCTCTCACTTCTGCCATGCCAGTTGTTCATCCTCCTACCACAGAACTCCAAAGCTGGAACTCTAAATAAATGGATATTAAGCTACATATGTGCTTGTGTATTTTCCTAGCTTCAAAAAACAACAAAGCTAATCTGTTTAGCTGCCAATGTATTTCATCAATTACCAATCAAGGAAATAAATTTAAACAAAAAAAACAAGCCCAAAGAAAAACTGCTCTTCAAATAGCCCTTTTTAAAAGAGATTAGAACAAAACAAAATTCCTGATTTACAGTCTTACTAAAAAAGACATATATGCTATTCTTTGGGCAAATTAACCAATTTCTTTTTTTAGGCAGATTTTGTTAGAGCTTTGTCTGATGATTTTAAATATTCATGTAATGTTTTGGCTTGGAAGCGATCTTAAAGATCATCTCGTTCCAAATCCCTGCCATGGGCAGGGACATCTTTCACTAGACCAGGTTGCTCCATCCCACCTAGTCTTAAACACTTCCAGGGATGGGGCAACCAGAAGTTCTCTGGGCAACCTGTTCCAGTGCTTCACCATGCTCACAGTGAAGAATTTCTTCTTAATATCTAATCTAAACCTACTCTCTCAGTTTGAATCCATTCCCCCTTGTTCTCCCTCATGCTCTTGTAAATAGCCTCTTTCCATCTTTCTTGTAGGCTCCCTACCATGAAATTATCATCTTCATTACAGAACTTTTGTAGCTGGAGCAAATGATCTTTTACCCTCCACTTCAACAAACTATGCAGGCTGAAAAGTTTAACTTTTCAGACTCAGACATATTCAATTGCAACTGTTCTTTCCAATATTCTTCCCAATTTACAAGGACATCTCTCCTATGTTCTACGTGCACAGCTACACAAGCAGTCCATGTTTAAAAGTAAGCCACCCTGCCTCCCTGCTCCCAGCAAACACTCTTTTGACTTCTACTTGAACAAGTTAAAATACCTGCAAGGTACATCTGAACCATCTACTGAACCAGATGCAGAAAGTCTAAAAGACACATAATAAAAACCCAGAGAACTTTAAGGCACTACAGAAACGTTGCACCAATTACCTCTGAGAGTGATGCATCAACCTTGGAAGGCACTTTCAGATCCAGCCATGGCTGATAGTTTTCCAGAAGCAAAGTAGGTCTGCAGGAGAGTTGGAAAAGTTTATGTAACATTATGCAATTGCAAGTTTCCTACTGTGATGTGTAAAATGGCAGCAGTACTAAGCTTACCAGTGCCACAGATGTAATTTACCTGTGCCTCTTGCATTTGACCTTGCCGCATACAGCACAACTGTGACCATGGGGAAACAGCTCCGGCAATTCCAACTGCTAAAAGATGTGGACAAGTTTATATTCTCCAAAATGATGACTCTATTCTGACACATTTGTGAATTTCCTTTTAGAGCACACTATTACAGAGAACTGAATAAAGACAAACTTCTTCCAGCAGGAAAACAAGATACCAAGGCATGGTATGAGGAAACAACTGACCCAAAAAGAAAAATCGCTTCTGCCAAAACAAAGTGAGAGGACACGGATATCCTTTCACATCTCCATTCATCTCCCCCTACATTACTCAGTCTAATAACAGACCGGTTGGTTTCTCTGCCTTACTCATAGCCTTGAACTATTGCAACCATACCTTTTTAGTCCTATGAAATGCTACACTGAATTAAGTTAGAAAAGAGCTATTTGCTTTGGGAATATTTTTCTCTTTGAAACGCAGTACTGCTTACAGAATTTTCATTACACTGAGCAAAGGAGACTCAGCACTGGCCTGCCAGAAGAAGGGTATCTTTAGAAAAGAAAAAGCCTCCTTAAAGGAGCAAACAACATAATTTTTCCAATGCTTGCTACTCAAATGCTCAAAATGTACAATGAGGGAAGCAGGAAACAACTTTCATGGACACTGCAACAACCGGCCTTGCAGCCATACGTGGACTGGATGGGACTGTGCAGAAACACGTGAAGGATCCGAAGTCTTAATCATGGTCTATTTGCCATCAAACACCTGTCAGTAGGAGCATATGAGCTGTGCTGACATACGCTATTTGTGAGAGCAGCTACGATTAGACAAGAATTGCTACTTGAAATTCTTATCATATTTAAAGAAAGCACAAGACTCTTCCCATACATATTTACCTTGGGTTTATATTTTATTGTGAACAGAATATTGGGCAGGAGGGAGTCCGGTCCCAAGGAACAGTAGAAGGTGACGACCCCAGCCACGAACGACCAGAAGATCATCAGAACGTGCAGATACCTTACAGACACACAGGAAGGAGAAGCCGCTGCGTGAGGAGGCGCAGCGCCGCCCGCGCCCCGCCGCCCCGCCCGCCCGGT
>VZTJ01005843.1:194996-212496 GCA_013397795.1 Orthonyx spaldingii
CCCCGCCCGCCCGGTTACCGGTTGAGGAGGAGGGTGGCGGTGCCCAGCGCCAGGAGCAGGCAGCAGGAGAGCGGGTACTGCCGGCAGGCCTCCCGCAGCCCCTCGGCGCCCCGCAGCCGCCGCAGCAGCCGCCGCCCGGCCGCCCGCACCCCCCCCATGGCGGCCGCTGCCCGCGCCGGCCGGGCCGGGAGGCGGCGCCGCTTCCGCTACCGGCGCCCGGTGATGGCGGCACCGCGACGGGCCCGCCCCAGCGCCGGGCGGGGCCGGGCGGAGCGGTGGGGGCGGAGCGGTCCCCGCCAGCAGCGGGCCGATGAGCGGCCCCGCGGCGGCATTTGCAGTTGTGCTGTGTCACGTAGCGTGCTAAGCGCTGCAAATAGAAGGTCTCTGATGACAGCAAGCTTACCTAGTTATAAATACTTGGGTTCTGGACAACGAGGGGTTCCCAGCGCCAAGCGGCCACTAAGTGCTACGTCTGATTAAGTGCTCTATATTTAGATGATGACTGAACGAAATCATTCGGTGACTGGGACACTAAAACCCTATAAACACCGCTCAAAGCTTCGTAATTAGCTGTAAAGAAAAGGAACGGGGTAGGAAATGTAATAAGACCCCATCTTAACATCAGTAAGTGTACCAGAGTAAGACATTGAAAAGACAGGAATTCTGGAATGTAGTTTATTGCTACCGAGAATTTAAAGCCAACTTCACACGAATAACACTTTGAGTTACACTATAAGCCAGAAGCTTTCAAACCACTGGAGTGCTTTCAGCAGCTCTGTAGTTACTCAGGCTTACAAAACTCAAGGCTCTGTTAATAAGACACCACTGGTTATGGGAGTATCAGTTCAATGGGCAAAATGAAACAAGTTCTGGGAGTTCCTACTGATAAAGGAGCTTCTATGTGGCAGGTATGAAAGAGAACTGTTCAGGTCGAGATGCCCGCTTTTAGTTGTTTTGAGAAGTTGCTGTTGCCTTGTATGTCCATTTGCACAAGCCTCACGCAGGCACATGGGGCACACTGAGTAAGTGAGGGCATATGACATACTGAAATACATCTGTTCAGAGGAGTCGTGTTTACAAACCTTCACTAAGATCTCCGCAACTACACTGTTAAGAAAATATTGGTATTTGGAGGGTGAGTCAGCATCTGGAAATCGAAATCTAAAAACAGCCTTCAGAATCTTTGCTCAGATGCTTTGTCAGTTTATGCAACACTTCCCTTGACCTCTCGAGTAGGTGAAACGCTGCAGTTCGACTTCAGTATGTTGACCTTTCTCAGAGTGCTTGGCAAAAGCCCAGGGTCAGCTTGAATTTCTTTAAGAGTCTCTGCACAGTATTATTTCATGCCAGTCCATGTTTCCTAGTAGAAAAAACCAAGGTGCATTCACACAGCAAATCTCCAGACAGCCTATTTGGAGGAAATTAATTTTCCTAAAATTAATTTTCCTATGCTTTTTTTTTTTGCTATCAGCTTACTTTACCTCACCTCGGCTTTAATGCTGGTGATTTTTAGTCACTTACCTTGCAATGCTTTTAATATGGAATAACTTCTAAAAATCTGTAATTTTTACAATATTTCATGAAGATGCCACAGCATCGCATACCTGTAACACAGGAAGTGACTTGCACAGCAAACCAGAAGCTTAAGTCAAACTTCTGCTTCCATGTACATTTTCTACTTCAGGTAAAGTTTCTTTAATTTATAGCTTCATTGTTCAGAATTGTGTTTATTTACTGTAAAATTGCCACATTCATGTCTGGCACTAATTGTACCTCATTATCTGAGAAGCTGTGGAATTTCCTTCAGTTCACAGACTTTGCATCTGCTGGGCAGACACAACAAATTGCTATACCCCATCCTGCTCTGCTGGAGACAGCAGTGTTGGCATTACCCATCACTCTCTGTCACTACAGCTCCTAGATTGTTCTGGCACACTGAAAGACTCAGCTGACATTTGTTTGTTTCTCAACAAAATAAAACTACAGAAGAACAAAAGGGAAATACTGACAACACCAAGCTTTTCAAAATTCTTTGAAAAATAAGAACTTTATCCACTTCCTAGAAATAGCAAATCTTTCTCTCTTCACATAAATCCTTCGGAAGATTCTGTGGTCAACTGGAGAAGTGCCAGGAAAAAGCATGTATCTGGAGATGGGCTCTGAAGTAATGTGGCCAGGACTGGGTTATTCTGAAAAGATAGATTTTATTTTAGTATTTAAAATGTAAAAGGATCTTTCACTGATCACACAAGTCATCTTGTGGAGCCAGTTCTCCCTGATTTGGGGTTTAGGGTATGTTTTCTTTGATGGCAGCAGAAGCTTGCCTATTCTAGCATTTAAGTAGTATATTGGAGCAGATTTTCAACAACTTGAAATATAAAACTACAATTCTTGGCTAGAGTAACATCAGTTATAAGGCTAAGATTGACTTTACCAAAATGCCTTTTTTTTTTTCTTAACCTTAGAAATGCCTTTTTAAAAATAAGCCAGACAGTGAACTGTAATATACAGATTCTCACCAGTTAATTGCATTTAATTTACTCTGCAAGTCTGCTTTTGCTCTTTTCAAGGCCTTACATAGTTCTCTCTTTCAAGGATAGAGTTGTTAAGGCTAATTTACAGTATCTAATCCTTCATATTTACCCAAGGAATTAATTTTTCTTTATAATTATTCCTCACAAGTCCCTGTTAATTTTGTGGGCCCTTTCCAAGAAGTTTAAATAGAAGGCTTCATGTGAACCTGTAACTACAGCCATTTAGCAGAAAACTCTAGAGAACACTCATTTTTAATATTCAGCAAATAGCTAATCTTAAGTAAAGAAGTGTAACTGAAGTTAGTCAGTCAAATCCCAAGAAAGGTAAGCATTAGTAGGCTCTTTGCACTGGACTTTTTCATATTCAAAAATTAAACGGCATCCGCAACAGTTACTGGTTTCCACTTGAGATGATCCAGGTGTATGCAACAAATGTAAGGTGAAAACTGCCCTTCAGCAGTACTTTTTGGCCATTAAAGAAACACTGAAACTTCAGGGGAGAGTGATGGCTGACCATTTGCTGCACTTTTCTGGTTTGAGTAGAGTAATTATTAGCACTATGATAAGCAAAACTAGCTTTACTGTTATAAATAGTTATAATCATTTGTTTGTTAATGAGTCAATAAACTGTTCATAGTCAAAATTTATGGCATTTGGGAGCCATCTTCCTGTACCACCCACACAGACCCATGCTTGCCAGCTGTATGGAAATGCGTACTGTAGGGTTTTGTATTTGCTTCCTGGATCACATGCTGACCCTCAGAATGACCAAATTAAAGCAAACTGGATGAGAAAGTGATAACCTGGTCAATAATGGGCTTTGGGTTCCTCCCAAAAGTACCTGCTCAATAACAGGGGCTTTGGGTTCCTGAATAAAATCCCTCAAAATTTTTCTTCTAGAAGAATGGGGGAGTTCAGCTGCTGCAGTACGGAGCAAAATGGCAGGTGGGAGGGAGAAATGGTTTAAGAAAAGATGTGCGAAATACTTTGTAAAAGATCACTGGTCTCCACACTTGCAGGGAATGACACAGACTTACAAGTTGTGTTGTTTGTTTAGAAGCAGATTTAGAAGGCAATTGAAGTTTAAGGGGAAAGGCTAAGAAGCTTCAATTGCAATGCACCACTCAAAATTCATCTTTTTTTTTAAAGAGACTGTAAAATAGAGTTCTGTTAGAAAACCTGAAAATACCTACCAGGCTGTATTTAGGACGACAAATACCAGGCAGAATAAAGACTTGCAGGGCAAAAAAAGAAAGACAAGGAGACTTGTCAGAACTACGGTGAGACCTGAAGAATTTAAAACTAGTTAAATTTTTCATCATAGATACACACTGGACTCACGGAACAACTGTGTTGGATCAGCAAAAGTTCAGCTGGCTGAGCATCCTGTTTGTGACAACGGCCATAAGGCGATATATACCTAGGAAAAAGTTGTAAAAGCGTGGCAAGAATATAATAATAAGTTCCTGGAACATTCTTTTACTCTGATTCATTATCCTGGGGATATCCTGAGAAAGATTTTATTTCCTAAGTTTCAAGTTGCTTTTCAAGAAACTTTAACATTCATAAAAATCATGCAAGGAGTTCCACCGCTTGCACTTGTGTAAGTGAAGATACAGCTCTCCAAACATTCATGTGTTTACTGGAGATGGTGAAAAATCATTCCCTACTCAGCACAATTGATGCTTATCATTTTACCAAAATACTTTGGTCACCTGAGAAAACTTTTTCCAAATTTAAGATTCCTGCTCCAGTGACTTTTCTTTCACGTACGAGCACTATTGTACCTTTCATCATCTTTGTTGTTCTCCCTCTCCTTTTCCAATTTTATTATATTCTCTGTTGTGTAGCAGTGAGAAGGGACATGTTGCAACATGGGGAACAAACCTATTAACAAAATAGCATTCAAAATTATTTTTATTAGAACTAGTGCCTTCTTAAATTGTTTCTTAACTATTTTTTTTTACCTGCCTCAGAGTATTTTACCATTTTTGCCTATGAAGGTTTATGATCTTTTCTCCTCATTTGGATACAACTCTCATTTCTGATGGATTCACTTTTTCCACCTTAAAAGAAAAACAGTGAAAAAAATCTCAATGTAAAGCCTTAATGGACTCAGGAAATTCTAATCAACAGGCAGAAGTCATTAAAAGTAGAAAAAAGAATAACTGTAACTACAGGTGGCTATTGTAAGGCAGCTTTCTGTGGATACTGAATGTGACTATGTAAACCCAGACCTAGTGATGAGATCTGCGATATCGGGCTTCTTTTGGTGACTGGTGAGCTGGTATCCTGGACCCCATTGCTTTTAGCTTCTGTGAACACAGCAGTAAATGCCTTGAGTGTTTTATTCAGGTCAGAATTCCACAGAGATATTTTTAGTTCAAGCAACCAGTTTCTCTGACAACATGAAGTACGTAAAAGCAGCATAAGGTAAAAGTTAAACAATGTTAATTGTCACCTTGAAAAAGTTATTTGTGCTTAAGTCTTTCATCAGATACTTTATGGGAACTGTTACAGAACCAGTTGTATAACCAGGATGTTATTTTGTTTATCATTTGTTGGCTGAGGATGTATGGAATCAATCCGACATTTTCTTCGTTTTAAATGATGTCCAAGAAAAACTGAAGTATTTACAGAATGATTAAAAAGAACATAACATAAACATCACATTTGCCTAGCAAGAATATTGAATGTATGACAAAAGCAAAAAAAATCTGATTCTGTGCACAGAGGCAGAATGCACAAGGTGACACTACAAGAGCACCTGGACAGAGGGCTGCTCCTCCTCATATGTAAGGATGAGTCTAAGGCTTTTTGAAAACAGCTTTCTGAAGCGCACAGGCAGCTTGTCCATGTCTTACATATTTTGTGGTATAACTACAGAATATAGCTCTATGGTAGAGCTCCACTCCAAGAGGAATATTACTGTTTTAATGAGAGTTTAAGAAGTGGATCTCAGTACTACGCTGTCTGCAAGGCCAGGCTTCCTTAACAGCTCATGACTGATCAATTCTTACAGCTCACACCTGATCAATGCTATCTATCGAAGAGGTGCCCAAGTTCCTGGAGGTATGCTAAACTTTTTTTGCCATCCAAAATGCTGGTATATCTGACAGGAAAAAAGCAATATATTGTTATATAGCACTTCCCCTCTATCACTGGCATTAATGGTGTTTCTGCAAAAGCAGATGGTCCCTCTGTGGATCTATCAGTGGACACACCTTGGCAGGACAGAAGGCCACAGTCCCTCTCCCAGAGTGACAAAGAACAGCTACTTGTGATTCCTCCAGATGTTCTGCAAATGCTGTTCCTGTTCACTTGGCACCTGCACAGTGAGTTTCCATAGTGTCCTTTGGGGAGGGAGAGTGCATGCTGAGGTAAGGGAAGAGGACTTTGAGCTGTTTGGAAAAGGCACAAACTGTGAAATCAAGAAGAAAGGACTATTTGGAAGACTTTGGTGAGTACTGCAAAACTCCATTAAAGTTTTGGTTTGCATTTTATTTTCTGTTTTATTTAACTAACTAGCATTCTAGCTAGGAAAGGATTGGAGCTAGTAGGGTCTGATACCATGCAGGCAATTATTATTACCACTCAGTATTTTCCTGAAACTCAATAAATTAATTTTTGATTTATAACTGAATTACTTGCTACTATATAAGCTACCTGGCTTATCTTTGTACAAAAGAATCACAAAAGAAACTGCTTAAAACACCAACAAGTTTTTCCTCTTTCACAGATATGTATTTTAAGGTACATATTTTAAGGTATGTATTAATAAAGGGGCATTTTAATATGAAAATCAGTTTACTATCCTTTCTATCAAACTTTAAGGAATAACACTTTCTTCCCCTTAAGAAGCTGTAAATCTTCCAGTCCAATCTCAAGTTTGGATGTTCTCTGTAGGTTGAGTTTCTAGTATTCTCATCACCACCACCCCAGAAATTGCAAGTGAAGACTGAGGTGTTTGGGATTTCAACAGATCCATTAACATAGCTCCTAAAGCAACACAAAGGACTTGGATGCTGTGGATAGACTTCAAGTTGGGGTCACTGCAGTTCAGATGCAAGAGGGGAGGGTTTTTTTTCCTGAAGACAGATTTTGCTTCACAAGATAACCAAAACAGAGAAAGGATTCTCTAATATCATCCAGTTTCCTAGCAGACCATATATTGAGGATGAGTAGAAAATTCTCCACTGATCACCATTCAGCTTAGATGCGTTAAATTGTACATTAAGTACTAAGCTATAATCATAGAGTGGTGTCTACATCCAGTGTGTTTCTGGGATAGATTATGGTCAGGATACTTGGAAGTATCACCCAGTCTCAAATTCTGAAAAGCCCATGTATCTGGTGTGTTCCTGGACCATTGCCCAGCTGTGTGCTCCCCTCTCCATTTCCCTCTTCAGCTGTTTGTTAGGTCTGGAGAAGTCAAGCTACCTATGCAGTAATGAATCCCTGAAGCCCAAGGGCAAAAAGAAAGGAGAAAGGACCAAACTGAAATAATATATTATCTGGAGGGGCAGCCTTGACAGTGAGCAGACATGAATTTAGTACATTTAGTCCAAGGTGTCTTAGTTCAAAGCTGCTCAATCAGCAGTTTCACCAAGAACTCAGAACATGCACCTATCTCCATAAGCTCCTCATTTCACATTACTTCTACCTTCAGGTACATTCCCTTCTCCCACAGTCTTCAAAGATGCTGCTCACCATACTCACACCGGCAGAGAAAATGACAACTTTTCCTGACCAAAAGCTGTCTATGAAAACAAATCCTTCTGTATATTCTGAGCACTAATGAACAACATACAAAGATTTATCCTCTTTTAACTCAGGAAGTAGAGACCATGCCGGCAAACTAAAATTTCCAAGTGTATTCTACCTTACCACTTTCCTTCTTCAGCTTTCTCCTACCTTCTGATCTGATACATACAGGCTTTTACATTTGACAGCTTTAAAAAAAATTCTTTTTGCCCACTAAGGAAGTGTAATGTCTCGAACTAAGACACATAGCCTAGACTCAAGGAAACAGAATCTCTTCAAACGAAGTTCAGCAATCTTCATACTGCTTCTTAAGTCTTCATCTCTTGGGGTCCCAGATGTCTGTTTCCAAGCACATACTGTTAATTTTAAGCACTTTCATTTCTGAGCAAGACAACCACCTCCAGTGTGAATACACCTATTTGGGTTCCTTGCACCACTAGGTCTTTAATGAATTAAGGTCCTAGCCTACTCCCAAGAAACCGTCAGCCACTTCTCCCTCACAGGATGCTGGGCTTGTGTTGCACTTTTCAAGAACAAATGTGACTCTGTACAAGACCCTGGTGGTACCTGGGAGCTCTTTGGGTCCATCCTGAATTTGAACTCTGCAAAGAGGTTGCTGAATTGGCATTGATTCACCCTCGCTTTACACGCGTAACACCTATTCTCACTTTGTGCCCTGCGTCAAGACACTCAAATCAAGATATTACATGCAAACTTTGTTAGGACCTCGGCATTCCCTCAAGCATCATTCAATTATGAGGCATTATTGGGCCTTATTAAAAAGTTTTGCTCAGCTACTTTTATCTACCCTCTAAGGGATTATTAAGAGCAGTGAGTGGCAAATATGTTATACCATTAAAAGGAGATGGAAGAACTCCTCACCTGCATAGGGAAAGCAAAAGTCTACTTTTGGAACATGTGTATCAGATATTCAAGGCTGGCTCTTACTTCCCTGGAGACAAGACCATTAGTTCATCACTTCCAAACAGCGATTTTACAAACACCAGCTCTAGGACATCACTCACTTCTCTGAACAGGACATTTGAAATAGCAGCCATTAGGCATAGTAACAGGGTTTTTTCCCCCCAACAAATTTTGTATTTTGCTGTGTTTAAAACCTCTTCCCTTTACAGGGATACAATTTTCTTCTGAAATGTGTATCAAGATAAAGTGGCCCTGATGATTAGGACAGTCAGGACAGGATATTCTTACCTTCTGACATATAATCCAAGGGCCCTGTCTGCTTTTGACCTGATGTTTCCATCTGGCCAAGATCCATAACCTGACATTCCCCTCTCATCATGCTGTGGCTGCTAGATGGTGCCTGGCTAAAGAGTGTACCTACCTTTCAGAGGAAAAGGACAGACGGGTTAGAGGCAGGGAAGATTCTACAAAGCTGTAACACAGCTAAATGAAGTTGTTCTATGTTGTGGTTTGCCAGGTTATTTCCCTATTTTTTCCTTTAATCCTACATTAGAAACTTGCTAGTTGTGTAGTTCAGATTTGATGGCTCGCCTTTGCCCAGAGGGAGATTACTTCTTTTTTGAACGGTTTCATTTCTTTTCCTTTTCTCAGGGAGCAAATAATATGCTTTGTTAAGAGCTTTCCCAAATGGTGTTTGTGATGTGATCACTCCTAGGTCAACCTGCTAAATACGAGACAAACTCCTTTGTATTCCTCTGAGGAAGAACTCCCTGGTCGTCAACATTGCTTGAGAAAGAACTGAGGTATTTACAGAAGATCCTGCAAGTTTTCCTTATCAAAGAGACACTTTTTGCCCTTCCAAATGTCTGAGTCAAGACATGTCTGTTCTTAATGTGAACATTAACCACAATTTTAGTTCATTTGTGAAACCTGAGATCTCTCTACATTATTTTCACCATGTGGTGGAAAGGCAGAAGTCAATCAATCAGAAGAGATTATCACATCAATCTTGCCAGGCCCATATCTAAGAATTCCAATCCCCTATGACCTAATATTTAGCTTGCATGCCCCTACAAAGTGGTGAATATTGTCCTCTTCCTAAACATCTTTCAGGGTCAGGGGATAGGGGTGCTGGGGAAGTTTTTGTGTTTTGGTTCTTGTGGGTTGGTTTTGGCCCCCTTCCCGGCAGTATATGTATTTTTGCTAGCTACAGGTATTCTAAGATAGACTGAACCCATTTTATAGCAGGGCCATTCTCAACAGTCAAAAAATTATCTTGATTCTAAAATACATGCCTCAATTACTCGGCTCTAACTACACCCAGCCATCTGAACTTAAAACCAGAATTGCTAAGTTATTCTATCTTTAACTGCATTAAGAATTTGAATCTCACATGTTTTCATGTATTAAAAAAGAAAAAGGTTGCTTCACAAGGATTTCAAAACTTGTAATACACACTATGCACTGCTGTCTCATATTCTTCCAGAGACTACAAAAATGGAAGTTGATCATCATCTACCTACAGCCGTACTAGTTATTATCTCAGTTGTTCTTTACTAGCTCCAAAGTAAAACTACAGAAGCATTTTAGCAGACTTCAATACCACCTAACCCGCTTTAGCACAGGCCATCACTGAAGGTGGTTTGTGCCAACCTTGTTGAGATGTGACCACTACCTGAGACACCTCAATGCCATCTGTACCTGCATGGCGAGTACACCTTCATACACCTCAAAGTGCATTACACACTGGCAGGCTTCACTTACCAAAAAGCTTAGTTAGCAATGCTTTTTCACTATTCATCTGGACACTCCACTCATTACTCAATGAAAGCAGTACTATTTAGAACTATTACACTTGAGGTAATAAACTTTGAACGTTTAGATACTGCCATTAAGAAAACAAAACCCTTTACTTTCTAGTAGAAACCTGTCCTGATTTTAACAGTCATCCTAAGACCACCTATCTCAAATTAACAACTACTAGGGTCTAAGACTTCCTGATCAGTTCATGACACATGAATATTAAGATCATTTTCTTGGATAGAAACTTGGCCACGTGAATGGCTTAGAACAAAATGAAACCAAACTTCAGGTTAGTGTAACATTAAGCAAAAATGAGAACTGCCATTTATTACACCATTCCCACTGTAAGGTCACTTCTATGCAAACCCAAGTTGCAAACACCATACTAAATCCAATGGATTTAAGACCTTACAGATCCTTCTTAACTGGAAGATCGATCTCACTGGAGTTAATCCCATAATGAAGTTTTCTTTTTCCTGAGAGGTTGTGTTAATATTACAAGAACATAGTGGAGCAAGGCACTGCTAATGCTTGAAGCTACCTAAACCTTGTTGTACTGTTAGGTCTTCCAATGAGAGAAGTTTTGACCATGTGTTCCTTTGTATTCAGACCTAGTCTTCTGTTAGCACGAAATCCACATCAGGTTTCTTCATCTGCAAATTCTGACACATTTTAACAACATACATGCCAGTTTTCTTCAAAGTAGCTTTTAAGCATCTCACTAATTCAAAAGCAAGTGTAAATTATCACACTTCTGTAACTGTAGATAAGAAACACAGGACGGTTTCACTAGACTAGTTTAAGGCAGTTACATGCTGGTCACTTCCTGGTAAAAGACACATCAGTGATTGTCACTGAAGGTTTGTCCTCTGCTAGAAGCATCAACTTAAGCACACATACAAAACTCAAATTCTGTTGAAAATTGTGGATGGGAAACAGGTTGGCTTGTCAGAACAACTATTTGTACTAGAAGAAAAAGCATTTCATTGCAATATCCAAAGGAAGCCTTTAACCAATCTGAAACAGGAACAGTCCTTTAATAGCCACTTTGGCCTTCCAGATGCAGGGACTAGGTATTTTTATCTGTCATCTCAAATACCATAATGTTAAAATCATCTTTGAATTGTAATCCACATCTGCATACTGAAAAGATTACTTATAATTTATTTTATGCTGGCTTTCACCAGTGTTTTGTAATACGGCTTTGTTCTTAAGTATGCTGACACTGCTTCTTAAGAAAAGCCCTGATATACTAATGGGACATCTATAAAATGATCTTTGTTAAATTCTCAAGGAGGAAGCTTTTTAATCCCAAATTCATTACACCTAGTAATATGGTTTTTAAATAACCATTATGAGTGACAGAATTACGTACATTCCTAATCCCACTAAAGAGAAAAAACAAATCTGAAAACTTACTTTAGATGGCAGAACAATACTGAAAGCACACTTGGAACCAGGAACTCAGGATCTGACACATTCCATTCCTGGCTTTCAATAGATGACTTGTGTTCATTTAAAATCCCTTAAACTACTATGATTACTAACCTATTAGTGTAAAAACAGATACTGAATTACCTATGAAGTGTTTAAGACATTTTTAGATCTGATGTATTTAACACTAAACAGTGTCAGATTACACTCAACATTCACTTGGCATTGAAGTGGACATACTAAAATTAAGAGTTAAAATGCACAACCTAGGTTAAGTACTGCAGATAAAGAATCAATTGAACAGTCTACTGAAGGTGGATGTTAGGTACTGCAAGTCATTTAAGTACTAGAAAGTCTATTTTTACTTACCATTATCTTCTGCGCAGTCAAATGGCATAGACTATTCTACTGGCTATGCAGCAGAACTAAGAGTGCATTTCATAACTTCCTCAGTGCAACGAAAACAAGCAGTAAGATTCCTTGTCTTTTCTACACATTAGTGACCAGAGCAAGTACAGTCACACTAATCGTGCAGAGATGGGGAACTGTCACCATTAATGAGCCAATTTAATCTTTCTCAGACTATGGCAAATTAGATTTTTGACACTCCAAGTTTTACCTAAATGACTGGTTGAATGTAAGTGTTGGCTTTGGAGTACACACCAAACTTCATGAACAATTATCTGCACTGAAATGTAGTTTGTAATTCAAACTTTAAATATTCAAGCTGCATTTAAGTACCTATTAAGTACCTCAACATGTTATGACTGTGTTTTCTAGACATCACAGATGCTTTTATTTTTCTACTTAAAAAAAAAAAAAGCTTTTATCAGGTACCTGGAAGTCTGACCATCTAAAGCTTTCATAAAGATAGTTATAAGTAAATCACATAACCCAATGTTTCCAGATGAGCTCAGCTGTGCAGCACCTGCTCAGGAGCTGGCCATTTAAAAATATATATTTTGTGGAAAAAACTAGTAACCAGTTATATATTGGCAAGAAAAAGGCATAATTATGTGAGACAATCATCTCTCTCCAAGTCGACAGTAAACTCACAAGTTAGTCCTAGTGGCACTTTTCAACAAACCTCTTTTGTAACAATCAAGGCAAAGGGGCACCAAAGAAGTCACTCTTTAATCCCACAGGTTTTTTAACATAAATAAATATACACTTGTAAACTGTGACCAGGTGACTGTGAAAATCAGTCTCCCGGAAAGATTTTTATCATCAGAGCTTCTAGGAAGCATTGTGTATTTGTACTAGATGGCTGTAAAGTGACAGTAACTTATTCCTTCTCCCCCCACTACCTGTATTAAGGATCAAGCAATCTTCAGCTCAACTTCCTCTCCTGTTGCCACATCCCATTTTCATCTGACAGAGCAAATGGCAAAGTACAATCTGGTGTTTCCTGTGCCCAAATAATTCAATTGGTTAGCCCCAGACAAGAAATGTCGTGCTGGTGCTGCAGTTAAATCAGCAACACAGTCCATAATGACAGACTTTTGTGTCCATTAAGTCCATATAGTCATAAAGCTAGGAATCAGAAGCTTCAGGGCATGAACACTAAATCAAGCTAGCACTTCACCCATTTCAATTGTCTGAAAACTGTCTTGTAAAGTGGCTGCCTTGTCGCCTACTTCAAAACTTGCTATTCCATTTTAAACAATTAACATTTTCCACTAAATTCTCACTAATGTGAGGGAATAACAGTCTTAATGTCATGCAGTGTACTAATTTAAACACACTCTTTTGTGAAAATGTTACGCATGTTTATGTCCATGTTGCCGTTCAGTTTTATTTCTCAACAAAAAAAAGTCCCCTCTCATTGACGTATGGAAGCACTGAGATAAATGCTAGGCTGAACAGGAAAGTTAAGCCTCTGAAAAATAATCAAAGGCACAAGGGAATAAAAAGTTGCAGCCATATATAATATTTCTATCCTGAAGCTGGGAATCCTGCCTTCAGAGGACACTACATTTATTTTAAACTATGTCATACCCCTCACCCCAACACGAACAGAATTAGTATTCCTTATTTTAGATTTTAAGACAGTATTTACGTAAGAGTTATACAACGCAGAAATTCAGAAACTGATCTTAGTATCTTATTGTAATAACAGCCTTCCTCCAACAGTAAAAACACAAACTTAAGTTCTGGGTCATAACAAATCTCCTCTTTAAAAACTGGAAAGAAAAAAAAAGTACAGTTGCGTGTCCTGCATGAAACCTTTCAAACAAAAATGAATATTAAAACAAGAGTATAATTTTAAAACCTGTGTATTGGAGTGTTTATAAACCAGAAGTGTTAAGCAGCAGCAGTTTCCGGTTTCTTATTAAATTCAACTAGACTTCAAATTTAGGAACACATTACAAACCAATGTGGAACTATACTACTTATGCACCTTTGCAGGTGTTTCAGTAAAGAAAGCCTCCTATGAGAATAAACAGAGGCAGCACATTATATTAAGTCAAAACTTGCCTTCAACATGCCAAAAAGAACTGTGTCATATGTTCATTTGTCACCAAAGCACCCCCTAAGAGATGCATTATTGCTGTAGAACATTTCAAGTTTACCAACACCCAAGTGCAACCAAACTGATGTTGTATATATGCACTTGCCCATTCTCACCAGTATTTCCACTTAATGGTTTTTCTTTAAACAATCAAATTTAAAGCTTTGAAAAATAACATTTTTTTCATTTCAGTTTTTTTCACAATATTAATCACCACATGCAATTTAGTTTTCTGGTAATTTTTCTAAAAAACTGCACCAATATCAGAACAGTGCAAATCATATTTAATTGTAAAAGTTATAATGGCTTGAGTTCATAATTAGAGGGAACACTGTCAGGATCTTGGTATTTTGCTCACTCACCATTGCTTGCATTCCATTAAAAACTTTCCTGTCAATTTTGCTGTTTTTTTTTTTCCTTAAATAGTCATCCCCCATGCTTTTATCAGAGCTGAAATTAGGGATATAATCCACAATTTCAACACGCATAGTGCCTGAGTTGCAATGTTTTCATGCACTTCCATCTACTGGTACAATTCCATAAACGTATTATCCCCCGCAACACGTTTCCAGACTAAGAACTAGTCACTAGCACTTGTGATCCAACAAGTGTTTTAAGTTTTTTAGCAATGGAGAGATTTCAACATCAGGAAATCTGAGGACTTTCCCTCTCCTACAGCCCCCAGTGTTTCATTTTATAGCAAGTTCAAAACTGGTTTCCATATCTTGACAGTGTTCCTTATAAAACCGTATGACAGTAAAAGTGCCAGTAGGCATGGCAACCTCTTTGAAGGGAGCATTAAAACTCCTTGGCACTGGGAATGCCAGCACCAAGGATTACAATTCAAAATTATACTTAAGGCTACAATTAGAAAACCCACTTTCCATAAGCCTAATTTCTCTAAGTAGATTTGAAAATTCAGAAGCTAATGCAACTGTTAAGTTTCACGCTCGAATTTGAGGAAGAAATTTCTTCTTTAGCAAGGGCAGTATATGAAACTCTGGTAGCAAATGTCTCTTAGGCATTGACTACTCATTTCACCATCGTTCACTTACTTTGTCTTAAAGTTCAAAACTGGCAAGGCACATTTACATATTCCAATGAATACTTGACAATTTTTAATTACACTTTATGTCCCAGCTATCCCAGTAATTGACATACAACATACTAAAATGGTTTATTAAGATAACAAAAAAAAAAAAATCAATTAATGTGAAAACATACAGGCTATTGGCAACCACTATTCTAAAAATTATGTAAATACAAGTAAACATACTGAAATGTGTGCGATTCTAAGTTTTTAACCAGAAGATCTCTGTACTAACACACATTTATATTAATGACACATAAAAAAAATAAAAACTTTATTACAAAAATAAGTTACACTCGCCTCCAGCTTACAGTATAAAACAATTTTATTTGCAGGAATGCAAAATGATTGTTTGCCATGAGCATTTCAACATATGACATGTCTAATTTTGTTAAAATTTGCATTTACTGGGGGAACTGGTGTGTATAAAACCTTAATTAGGTATAAGCTTCAATTTTCATTGTGGTGCCTATGGGTATGTAGTATAACTGCAGTATCCCTTTGTGCAGGGGGTTAAGGGAACTCTTTATGCCAAGTCCAAAGTAAGTCATAATTTCATCTATCTTTTACCTATATGAAGCTGGACTTGACAAGGTTCTGGATTTACGTTGTCTTTTTTAAGGGTGGTTCAATAGAGGATGCTTCACCACTGAACACTCACTGTCATCAAGGTGCTTTAGAAAATTAAAAACATAGCACAAATGATTGTACTCTACTCTACTCTACAGGTTATCATGATCTGCGTAAGAGAAATGGAAAGCTGATCCACATGTTTTTACAGTGATCAGCAATAAGAAATGCACTAATGAAAACATACCTTTTACCTAAAAAGCTAAACTACAGCCATATACTATTCTATGATTTATGAAAAACTTCAAAATATCCAAATGTCAGGCTTCACTGTACAGTTGTCAGTTTTAGTCTGACCTTTTATAAAGGGACACTGCAGTATTTAGTACAAGTTGCTGATGCACTTTTTTTGAACATCTGATGTCTTACAAAAGTAACATCTTGCTAAACTATTATACATCCAAATAACTACAATATCTGAAGAAGCAAGGCTGCTTTTTCAGCCACAAAATACGACAAAAGCAAGGCCTGTTATGATGGTCATGAGGAAGTCTTACAAAGCCTCTGGAACTAAAGGCAACTAAGAATGTTACATTTGGTATATTATAATCTTACCCTCATATCATATTAAACAAGCCTTGCTTTTATCTACAAAGATTTTCTATGTACAGTACAGACAGGGTATAGTTCAATCCTCTGCTACTGAGGTAGTTAACCAACCCTTTAAAAAAGGTTCTGAAAAGAACCACTATCTGGAATGCCTGACTAACCAGCTCTGATGATTACACCTGAAACTGCTGTATCTGAACACAATTCGTAAGTGATTACTAAATAGACAATCATGATTAACCTTCATGAGCAGAAATAAAATTTAAGGATACCAATGATGGTATTCATCTATAGCAATAAAATTCATCTATAGCAATAAAAATTTAAATGCAAGAATTTGTGAATACCACTTTTGGAATCCTTAACTAAGAAAACTTGGGGGAAAAATCTACTTAAAGCAGATTTTTTAAAGAACAACTTTATTCTTTATTAAGATACCATGCTAGACGTTAAGGATTTTGTTGAACACGTTGGGGAAATAGAGTAGCTTTAGTTTAATAACTTGCACTGCAGAGAAAACTGTTAAAGAAATTCATTTCAAAGTCCAAGTATTAGTTCAAATGTCCCATATTTGAATCCATGATCTTCGCAGGAAGGTCTTTTGCAACAGAATATGCTCCTATACAGCTGAGATACTTAAGGTTGCTTGATATCCTTACCATTACTCCACTGCAAGCTTCTGGTGTAATCCCACATAGCAAGTCAGTCTTCATTGTAACAGGTCAGGACCGGCCTCGACCCCTTTTCCCTGCTAGCCAGGTAACAAAAGGAATCAATTAGATAAATCATTTTAAACTCTGGTCTGTACATTTGTTAACATAAAATCTTAGCAAAATGAATTATTTTTAAATAAAACTACTAGACAAGAACATTTTGCCTTCTGATTGCCACTAGCTTTGGAATTTTGCTATGGGTGTTTTACCATTTTGTCACAAACTGGTATTAATTAGAAAGTTAAACTTTAAACCTTGTATCACCAGCTAAGGTTTTGCGCACTGAGTCACAAACAACTTTACATTATAGAAAATTCCCAGAAACAGTGATATAAAACTTGGTGGTTATAGTCATCATGAAAACATGTTGAAAATTGAATCAAGTCTAAGCACAATGTGACTTGTGATCTAGTATGAATTTCAATGACCTAACTGCTTTAGGCACAATTTTTTAAAAAGATCACAACTTTCAGGTGCAATCCTTGCTTTTTTAAACTGTATTCAGAATCTAAGATAGTAGTGCCAAAATGAGGAAGAAAAAAAATAC
>VZTJ01005843.1:217496-234293 GCA_013397795.1 Orthonyx spaldingii
AGGAGCATACACGTTTTTCAGAAGTGATACAACACAACTACATGCATTCACACTTACATCTGATTTTTAGCCGCTTGTCTCTGAGCTTTCCGTTCTTTCCTTTTTTGATCTGGTGGCTTAGCAAAAACAATTTCAATGTTTTCTCCCTCTAAATCTTTGCCATTCATTTCTTCCATTGCCTGAAGGAATTAACCAGACTTTAAATATACTTCCAAGCATATCTGAAGTCATTAATTTTATTCTATATTTTAGAGTATGTATTTTTAAATTTGTTATCCAGAGTTAAAATAACAATATAAAGCTAAAAAAAATATTAAACAATCAGACAGCATAGTATCATGGGATCCAGTTATGCATTTCTTCTGAACTTGGCTCTCAGACCCAGGACTTCATGTATCACTTTAGAAATCTTCCCCTCAAAACTGAAAACAGGCTCCAATCTTTGCAAGCTGTTACAATTAATGAAGTGACAGAACTGTCCTCTGAAAGTGCACATTTTGTAATCCATGAATAAATTCCTAATGTCAGCACACATGCAAACAGTACGAAAGCTAGAGCTCAGTATATTCTTCTATTCCTTTAGTTTACTTGTAATAAATATCACTTTCTTTTTCAACCAAAAGCCAAAAATTAAAGTCATTCTGATCACAAGGAAAGAAACAATCCAACCACAAAAACCCCTAACTCCTCCCCAAATCCACACCTCCCCCACCCCCCAACACTCTCCTCAAAAAAATGCAAAACAAACAGCAAACCATCAATTGCTCCCCTACCCTCCCTGCCATGTACAATTCCCACGGACCACAGTTATTGCTACAAGTTAATTTTGAGCAGAGGAATCCTAAAGATTCTACCACTTTTAGGGACTCTACATAACTAAGCCTTGACAGGACACATCTTACTAAGACTCTTTCCATCATCTTCCTAAGCATCTGCTTTAAGGCATGTGGATATGTAAAAAAATCTGAATCCTCCTGTATCCTGCATCCACTCACAGAAGCAGATACACTACAGCCAGGAGGGGAATTACACTTTCCCTTCCTAACAACAGATGACATCAAGACCAGGCTAGAAAAATCTAGGAATGACAATTACTAAATTGTCCAGCACTCCTCACTAACAAAAAAAAACAAACAAAAAAAAAAGTGTTCATTCTTGGAAAAATAAATAAAAACATTACCTAAGATTTTATCACCTGCCCTAGAAAAACTGCTTTAGAATTCTACCAAGAATTTGGTGAGAAGAGTCATTCAACTCCTGGCACTTGAGTTTCAAATGGTAACAACATGATTATCTTAAAAGCTCATCAGCGAAGTTACTTAGGATAGGTGCATTTAAGATCCACTTTTCAATCTAGAATTGCATCATCTTGGGAGACACCCAGAAAGGACAAAGTTATCAGTGAGAACGTGTAACCATTTCTCCAGACAAAGTTTTTTCTCAAGTTAGAAGAAGCATACAGCTTCTAACAACACTAATTACAACACAGACACAGAGTTACACCACTTACCTTTACAGCACCATCCCGTTCATCAAAATGAATGAAAGCATAGTCTTTTAGCTTCTTCACTCGTTCTAGCTTTCCAAACTGACTGAAGGCCTTTTCTAGAATCTCCTCTGTTACAGTATTGGCAAGATTGCGTACAAACAAAACTTTTACCTGAGGGGGATAAAAACAATAAAAGGACTTAGCAGCATGATCTCAAAACACAAAATGAAGCTTTGCAAGTTACTGCTATCGGCAGTACTGAAAACATCATTTTCTGTACAGCATTTTATATGCATATATATGAATATGTACATTTAAATAGTCATATAGCATGAGTTAGCTCCAAAATTCCCTGACAGAAATATTCAATCTGTTACCAACATGATTAGGTAGTGAATTAGTATCCTGAAAGTCAATCCAATTTGTGTTAGTGTTTAAAAGGATCCTAGCAACAGTTATCTTCAACCCAGAACACTATCAAACTTGAAAGAAGGTAACCAGAACTGGTTACACACGAAACAATTAACTTATCAAAACATTTAATTGTTTAGACAGGTTTTGCTCAGTTATTTGCAGAACAGTCATCACCATAGTATCTAGGTCAGAGGTGACAGGCCTGCAGCTTTCAAGCTGCTTAACTTGTGGTTCCTATGCTATAGCTACACCAAACACCTAATGTCAGGACTGTGCTTGTCTGAGGGGCACTCAGTGACCTGAATCCACCGCTAAAAGACAGAATTGCAGACGGGGGGGATACTAAGGCTGACACTGGCCAGTCACCCTCTGACTTTCTCAGAAGTCAAACTGTGCTGTTCCCTTGTGTAAGAGTCACCTCCGAGTAACTCTGGAAGTTTATTCCCTCCCCCAGCTCACTAAAGCACGCAATACAGCTCTGAAGCGACACCAAGACTGCTCTGCAGCTTCCAGAATCAGAAAGGCAGGTAATCTTCCAACTGCTGACAGATACATGCCCTGGTAACTGCCTGACATGGACTAAATCATCAATATAAAGTTTCATCAATCACCAACTGCATGCAGTCTGACAAAGGCTTAAACTAAACCCTTATTTAACATAGCAGACAACGTACACTGGAAACCAGGAACCACCTATTAGTGTCCCAACTGTATTGAATGTTTCATCGTTGTGTCTATGCTGAGGCTGCACTCAATGACTGGACATCAGCAGGTTTACATGATGTCATCCATGTGTTGTCACAATTTACAAGATTCTTCAACTTGTTGAGAAGAGTTCCTTCCACATGCTGGCACCATGCTCTTACAGCCTCATCACCTCCTACTGTCAAGGAATGCTCACAGTCTTACCTGCCTACAATGCAGCTACCAACCAGCTGCAAGACCTCCAGCTTCTGCTTACATCCCCTCTGCTCCTACTGGTTTTAAATCAGCTGATGACATCAAGTGAACACTGCACATGGCAGCACTGCCTCCTGACCCTGAAGGTCAACACAAATAACACAAGGTGTGAAAGGACCAAGGAAAGTATGCTTCGATTTCTGAAGCAGAGCTATAATCCACTCCCACCACACACAGGAATTCAATAAACCCAGACACCTTTTTTAAAAGAACTGCTATGTAATTAAGTTACAAACAAACCCAGGACAAACTTCCATAAATCGGTCTCACTCACTAGCTGAAGTCAGATGGGATGCAGAATGTGGAAGAAAGGATACTACAGACCATAAATCTAACCCAGTGTATCAACTCTAGACTTGGCAATAGTTACTCCTGCTGATTCTTAGGAGATAATAAAAGTCATATCCAACTCCACAAGGAAAGCTGTTTCCTATTATGTATTAAGCTTCTCCTACATGTTTTGATGGTAACAGCAACCTCTATTTATTGTAACCCATACGTAATAACCATTTTTAGTAAAGTATCCTAACTGCTACTTTAATCTTATTGCATGGAAATGAATTACAGAAGTTTTGTGATGTAATCAATGGGTTTGAAAACCAGTAACTTCTAAACAAATGTTCCATATTCTTGTTCTTTAGAAAAGAATGAAGACTAGAACCTCACAAGGAACCCTAAGTAGCCTAATAAATCCATGATGACCGACAGGATTGAAAACTAGACAGAATAATCACTATTTTTTACAAGATGCACTAACACAGTGTTTTTTAAAGAAATAAAAAAGCAACTAATTTAGATTTTCCCAGTGTAGACAAATCCATTAATCTTCAACAGCTGAAATTTTTTAACACCTTTGCTCATGTTACTGATCAGAAGTGTAGCTGAATGAGTCAAAGATGGTATAAAAGCTATTAGGCAGGTTAAAGCATAGGTTGGGAGAAGATGAACCCATTTTTACTCCACTTAAGCTCGTGAAAAAGGGAGGGAAGGGAAAAAAAAAGTCCTCTTCACTAAAGCTCACAAATTATTACATCAAGAATCCATTAATACTCCTGACAAGCAATGTACCCAGCATCAGCATTTAAAGGCAGAACTCACATTTAAAAAACTGCTTCAGATTAGACTACCCCAAAACTTCTGGAATCTGCTCCTTTTCCTCCTCTTACCTACAGCACAAACACTTCAGGCCACATTCTCCAAGGGTTACTAGCCCTGTCTCTTGTCCTGTAATCTGCCAGACAGCCACAAGCACAAGACTATTTAGCTGCTTAACCTGCCACTCCAGAACGTCCTCTGCAGCCTCAGCCATCCTACAGAAATCAAGTAAAACATTAATAAATTTAGCTAGACTACAGGTGTAAGAGGCAACAAAATGACACTTAGGAGAAATTAAACTCAGCTTGCGAAGTTGGAAAGACGTTCACTTTGGACAAGAAGTCAATACCTTGACCCATTATACTCTGATCTCCTGTAGCACATAGATCTAGCTTGTGAATCTACCTTCATCCCTCACGGTGCTCAAGCTACTTTGTATTTAAGGTAACAGCCCATTTAAATTGTAAGTATTTACCCATACAGCACTCTCCACAACATTTTACCAGAAGGACAAAGGAAAAAAAACTCAAGTAGACATTTCAGAAATTTAAACTAGCAAGTGTCCATATATTGATGAAATGACATGCCGCTTCTGCAAGATTTAGAACACTGTTCACCTTCTGGCTATCTATATGAATTTATCTTCCTTATAGTTTGCTCCTCTGGACTTGCTCTTCTAGCAGTCTTGACAAGAAAACTGATGACCAGATGATTATTCTGATAAAAACAACCTACTCCTCCTAGTCATATTTTCCTCCAGAGCCTTCTACCATACCAATGTGCAAGATGACATGGGTCAATAGCTTTCCCTTTGCTCTGGATTGACAGCAGTCAGAAGCAATGACAGCCAACCTGTAGCTCACATCCAGAAGATTACTGACTGCAGCAGCAGCTCCACCGCACTCTTACAAGAAAGACAGCAATAACAGAAAGTAAACCTCACACTTAGACAAGTGCCAGATACAGTCAGCTTCTCCACAGGTACAGCAGGTAGCCACAAAAGACTGGAGTAGAGACCTTCCTTCTTGCAAGAACACACTAAGGGACACAGCCAGTGAGGATGGTCAGACATCAGTGATCGCCTCAGTTTCTGCCTTCAGACACAAGCCAGATGTTCCCTACTTTTTCAGTGTACTTATTCAAACAGCCTTGCTTGTCCATACATCTTCAACCCAAGCTCCACGTCCTATCTTTGACATGTGGCACTAGAAGTATGCAAGTTAATTTTCTCCATGTTTTCTAAATTTCTTCTCTTCATTTCCATGATCCATTTCAAATACAAAACAATACAAGGTATTAACACATTCAAAAACCTGTACAGTAAATGGGGCAATCCACAATCAAGATTTAATTTCTTTAGCCTTTCAACTCTGCACATCTGTAAACTTAGGAGAGATGCTTGATTATGTCCCCTATCATCTCCTTTCCATCTATTGTTGTATCAGCAGAAATTCCTGCTCATTTATTTTAACAGTTTGATGGATTAGGTCTCTTCTCTTTTGAGCCAAGAAACTGAACATACAGGCTTGCCATATTTAGGAAGTGCCACCTTCCACAAATTTGACCTGCAAGACTCTTTTCCCTGCTGCTGACAGTCTATCATGCTGGGTAAGAAAAATAAAGTCTGCAGACAAGGCTGTCCAAAAGCTTCTGTAATACCTGTATTACAAAAGCAGCTTTTTCCCTAAAATGAGCCCCCACCCCAACCCTTTTCCCTTATGGCTCACCAAAGAGGAGATCCCAGCCAAGCTATCTTACTAGGTCCATCAAAGTAGGACTCCAGCAAGTGACGTGTCTCAGATGAGAGTAAAAGCACAGACGAAAAGCAAGCAAAGAGAAAGAGATAAGGATATGGGCTAGCTAGGAGTTTCCATTAAACAACTCAGCTACACAACACAACTGAAAAAGACAAGGGTCAGGCAATATCTGATGGGGAAAAAAAAAAATCAGGTAGTTTGCTTCTGGCAAAATACCACGGACATATATAAAACAACTGCTACAACGTACTTCAAAATGTTAACAGTCCAGACTTCAGTTTCACCTCAACTGCCAGTCTAGGTATTCAAAGGAATTAACTCCCTCAAATTAAAAATACTACAGAGTTCCAAATACAAGCTAATTGCCTAACTTCTCAGAATTAACTGCTAATGGCAACTTTGAAAATACATTTGTGTACATATGAACACCAACATGTTCTAATGTTGAAGTGATACAGTCCAGGTTTAAAAAGAATTAAGGCTTGTTCTGTGATGATATCTCAATTTCTGTCCTTCCAAATATTAGGGCACAAAACCATTTTAACTCTAGGAGTCACCACCATCACTTCCAGGTAAAAAAATTAACTACTTCATCCTGTGTGTCATTTCAGCAAGAATTACATTCACTATTCAGCTTTGGGAGCACAAAATAATGTAAGGCCTTAGAGTTTTTAAATCCACATAATTTCTAGAGTATATTCATTTTTTACCATCTCACCTACAACATCTCTGTCAAGAAGGCCAAAAGATGTTATTTAGTCTTAGGCTAATATCAGGAAATACCTAATTTGAGACACAGTACTTTAAATGTACTATGGTCCTCTTACAGCTTTATTACCTTTGCCATGACTTCAGGATCTGGGTCTTCTATAGGGTCAGCCCATTCCACTGTAACAACATTTCCCCAGACTTTCACTTTGCCGCTCATTAACCTACGTCTGGCCTGAGCAGCAGTTTTGTGATCTTCATATTCAAGAAAGCAGAAACCCCGGTTCTTTTTCTTGTCATCAGGCTGATGATACAATATGACATCTGTAAGACCCTCTGAAATTAAATTAAATATTTATTTGTTATGCTTTCAATCCATCAATTTGCATTATAAAGTGGGGGTTGTCTTTGTAGCTATGGAAGAAAACCCTTTCTCTAACTGAATGGAGGAGAGTTAGGGGCAGCTAAAAGTTTTGCTTTGTCAATTTTCCTCTTAAACCCCTATGTTACCACACTTACCAGTGTGTGCTTTTTCCATAAATGTCTAAACAACAGTAGATAAAAGTTGCATGACTTCAATACCTAAAAAGTGTATTGCTCCAAAGAACCTGAAGTCTATCATTCAGTAACAGAGACAGTCACCAAACATTACCTTTGCAAGTTCATATGTTGTTATCAAAAAGATATCCTTAAAATTTAAGAATTCTAAAGCACAGAACCAGTTACATTCTTCAACTTGCTTCAGTTTTGCCTTGAGAAATTTTAAAACATCCATTAGTACTGAAATTATTCAACTTTTAATTCAAATTTCTTTGAATGGCTTTTTTAAACATTACACACTTACTCTACAGGTAGAACTTGGAATCACCCATCTAGTCTAATTATGAATATCTCAGCCCTCAGCAAAACAACAGTTTTGAAAAAACCCAAACAAACCCCAACACATAAAGCTGAGATAAATGCTGAGTGGCCTTGGTTTAGTTCCATCATCATTCAACTATAAGCTAAAAGGTGGTGAAGAGAACTCATCACTGACCACATCTGACACTTTCCAGCTCTACAAAATTTAGTTACTGACTTACCTGTTACTTTGCTGAACTCTTCAACAATTTGCTCCTTGGTTTTACTCTTAGGAATAGAGCCAACAAAAAGCCTATTATTGGCAACAGAGATGCACACACCAATGTGTTTTCCAGAACGAATTTCATGGTTGTTGTACTGCAAGAAAAAATAATTGGAGAATCATCAGTTACAGATAATTTTTGCTCCCCTTCAACAGCAGCATACCAAATATTTAACTCTGGAAAACCCAGCATTGAGCAATACATTAAATTTTTGCAGCTTAAAACATTTTTAGGATGCATATTCAGGTACCCTGAAGTATACCCATGTTTTCTAAGGTATCTCCACAATTTTAGTCAACAATTGTTCTTCCCTTCTTGTTGAAGTCTCTCATTACTTTTTTCTTCAGAGACTTTTTCATACAGAACCATCCAAGTCATCAAGGTCAAGGTTTCTCCATTCACAACCATGCAGAAAAAAAAAAAAAGTTCCTCTATAGGTTATATCTATAAATTCTTGATTTGTATGTAATACAAGACATGAGTTGCAAATAAAGTCAGATTCCCTTCTGAAATCACACAGTTAACAAAGGAAAGAGAGTCATGATCATGTCTTCTTGACAAATTGTGCAAGAGCTATTGGCAAATACTTTTCCAAAGCATAAAGATTACACATGTAAAGATAGTCAACAGCAAGAACATTTAGAAGATACCTGGGACAAGTCAGCAGTTTAAGGGGGAAAAAAAAAAAGTATTACTGTAGACATCTCTTGACAAAACATCAAAAAATGCCTTTCAATGAGATGCAGACACAGACATGCATCATCCAAATAAGCAGCAGAAGTCAACTGCTTGTACATCAACCCACTTCCAACTGGAAGCCCTGCAACAGACAGTTCTTTAGCTAAGAAAATCAATTTTGTGGTCAACGTCTTATTGCCAAGTTGCAGGACAGATTTTTAAAATTTCACCTAGCTATTTATTCTATGATTTATTTTGTGCTCGGTGGTAAATCTTACTACATAAGCAAGGTCCTCCACCCCATCATGCTTTTTGTGCAACAAAACCTGGGGGAAAAGGTGTTTTTATATTTATCTTGGGCAAACAAAAACTCCATCACTGAAAATTTTCTAAGCTAGGTAACTGCACCAAAAGTGAGCCAAAGAAGAACTGTACATGTGAAAAGAAGCTGAAGTGACATCTTCCCAATTATGTCTCAAAACATAGCAGGAGACAACAGAAGACTTCTGTCTCCGTATCTGTTGCCCATGTGGCAGAGGAAAAGTTGATTTTAAAGTCGGAAACTGTAGTAGCTGCATAGGAAGACTGTATGTATATTATCACCACTAATAAACATATACATTAATGAAGAGACGTATTACAGTAGCTAAAAAAAATACCTTTTGAAGAAACTGACGGCTTATTAGTCTGTGAAAGTGATTCTTTATTAACTGAACTGTACACTAGGAAACATTTCCTTACATTAGGAAACTTTTTTTTTTACTGACAGGATGGTCAAACACTGGAACAGGCTTCCTAGAGAGGTGCTCAATGCCCCAAAGCTGTCAGTGTCTAAGAGCAGCATCTGGACAATGCCCTTGATGATCCCAATGACAGCAACAAGTCAGCCATGAAGTGGTCACGCACATGAACTAGATGATCATTGCAGGTCCCTTCCAAATGAAATATTCCATTCTATATGGACAATAGAAAGCACTATCCAACTGTTCCTGTTAAAGTCAAACACCAAGGTTTGGTTACACACTTAATCCTAAAAGAGTCTCTCATACAATACAGTATGATGTATGAGATTAAAATTAACAAAGTAAAATTAATATATTCTACCATATTGCAGTTCCACTGATAGTAGTTTCCTACTAGTAGCATCCCACAATGTATTTACTGCTATTTTTGACTGCATGTTTCTCTTAACACAGAGAAAACAGTCTTCAGTTAGGTGTTCTTGAACATCAAGCTGGTGATTTTTAGGTAAATAGTTCGCATACCATCTGCAAACTTAGATTAGACATAAAAAGGCTCAGATCATGATCTGGGTAAAGTGCCAAAACAGTCAGGCTACCAAATTAGCTATGTCAGCATACTGCTTCCCCTTTCTGTCACCATGGAATCTATATCTGAAGCCAGTGGCAGACAGAGAGACTAGAGATTCTCCCTCTAGACAAGGTAATTTTTTTATTTTTTCTTGCTGACTTCTCTAAGAACTTACTTACTAACAAGTCAAAGTACACAAAAGATCTGTCTTGTCATTTTACTGAGTTAAATTTCCACTACCAATTTTAGTTTATTTCCAGGAGCAAACATCAAGTTGCACCTCCATGCACAGTTGGCAAACTGCTTAAGGGGCATATTTGCGTTAACTCACCTGTACCCCCACTCTGATCAAGCTTACACCTGTTCTAGTCAAAAATACACTGAATGCTTCAATAGTTTCCAGTATGTTTTCCTACAAGTTTCACCTCAAAAGCATTTATTCTGTACATATCTACAGTGACCTTATTCACATAGAAATCTTTTGAAAAACTTAACTCTAGCAACTTCTGTATGAAACAGGAAGGAGAAATGAACACATGTGCTAAAGAACACAACTGGAGTCGTAATTCCCAAACAGTACAAAGCAAAGTAAACACGTTAACAGGGGAAAAAATGACTGAGATTTAAAAAAAAAAAAAATCATACTTTGACAGTGAATGCTTGTGTGAACATATGAGATGCCATTTCTACTTAACCAGCAAGTACTGGTCATAAAAAAGAGAGAATTCCCTAAACTGTGTTTAAAGTAGTTCTGGCTGTGCTTAAGACAAAAATGAAGTGATACTATGGCCTGATACTGAGAAGAATAACATATATGAACAGTAATTAATTGTAAGTGGCTTCAAAAGGCATATGCATAAACAAAATCAAGACTTCAAGCTCTAAACTGCAAGACTTTTTGTTAAAGAATAAAGTAAGTCAACATGAAGTATATCCAAAAAACTTAGTTCAGTTTTACATTAAGTTGTTATACAGACTGGAGGATACATACAGCAGCCACACAAACGTGAATTGTATGCAAAATATGTTACAGCAACTCCAAGAGCCTGAAGTCAGGTCAGTTTATTCTCTGCTGTAGTTTTGGTATTGACGAAAACATAGCTGGTTCTTATTGCTCAAAAGCCTATAGGCAATGCAGAGACTTTTAATCTCATTTTTACTACACTGTCCTGAATAAAAAAGCCTCTTGCAAAAAGATGGGAAATAACAGAAGAACCATTATCGCAAGGAATCCAGAAAGCTGGGAAGTAAGTTGTAAACACAAGAAGATTGCAGATAGTATCAAAAAGAACACCACCTGTTAAAATAATAGGTTATGAAAATGGCAGGGATCAAGTGTTCAGTGTTTTGAAGAGGCCTTTCAGCAGTCTCTCCCATGCATGTGTAACTAACACAAGTTACAGACCTACAATTTTCAACTGAGCTCAACAGCCACAACTTGCTAATACTCCTGGAAACCACTTCTAAATAACTTGGGAAACTTATACAGCAAACTAGCCAGTCAACTATGGTTGGAATCACTCCAAAAAAGCTGACACATGTCACAGGATCCTATTTAAGACTAACCCTACTTTCAGAGAGTTTAGCATAAAGGTTGGAAGACTGTCCCATCAACTGCAACACTTTTCAGCTATTACCCTCAGTGGCTATTTAACTCACAAACAGAACACAGTGTGCTTTTTTTCCTGTATATCAAAGATCAGACATAAAGGGACATCAAGTAGCTCCTTCACTTGTATCATTTAGTGGAAGACTGAGGCTAGGATCTGGTGTTACTTTTCTGGAAATATAACTTGAATGACTTTTCAGAGCATGCTGCCTTTAAGCAAAATTCATCTAAATGAAGAAAAAATGTTTTATTCATTTACTAGGTGCCTCTGAGAACTTATGTAATTTGATTCATTGTTTTGCTAAGTTTTAGGAGTTAACTCTTAAGAGCTCAACTCATAAGAATTCACACACACTCTAAACAGCTAGGTTGACAACAGAATTACAGAGAACACAGCTATCCCCCAGTATATCTGACTGCACACTGGAACAACCACCTGTTCTTATTTAAAAAGCTAACCAGCATACACCAGATTGGTTCCATACTTCCACTTTTGAAGACATTTGTGTTCTTTCTCAAAACACATTCCCATTTTCAGCTTGATTTGTCTCCACCAATTGACTTATATTAATGTATCAATAGGGTACCTTACTTTAAGCTATACCTCATTGCAAAACAAGGTATGTTAACCCTACTACAGCAGCACAGTATCAGTACACTTCAGAGTATATATGGTTAGCACTCTTGAGAGTCATACCACACACTGATCTTGGCCGTATCAATATAGTAGTAACCAGCTCAAAAAACTCAAATTTAACTTAGTCAGGAAAATAAAGGCACAGTACAAGGATAAGGGTAGTGTTTCTCCTCATCCTCTTTTTTAGTGATGGGTACTTCATACATAAAACCTGGAAAACTTACTAGGAGTATCCCATATCAAACTATTTCATACCTCTGTGTAGAACACAGGAAATGCTCCTTGAACTGGCAGGATTTATGATGTTTTCCTGTCAGTTGCAGCAAACGGAACAGACCTTCAATGCTCAAGAGACATTTTTTCCCCATCTGAAGTATCTTATGAAATTCTGTGACTTTGAAGCACTTTTCCAGCACGGGCCCCCTGCTGGTGCAGAAGCACATCAGGAGTCACAGACACCCTTGACCAGTGCTGCCCTTGTACCACAGCAACCCCAACACCACTGCTGTGTGGAACTCAGCCAGATACAGACAGCTCAGAAGACACTACTGCTAATACAACTTTAGTTAATAATAAAGGCTCATCTAACTGGACCAAACAGCAGTACATCAGCTTTTTTTTTCCCCTGTCCCCAGTGCAGTCAGTAAAAATTTATTAGCAATGCGGAAATAATTTTAACACCTAGTGGACATTTAGAAAGTCATCTAACAACGACAGTGTCACCTTAAGCGTTTAAGTACTAAGACCAGGGCAACTGCTTCTAAGCCAGAGTGTTCTTCATCAAAAAAGAAAAAAAATCCAAGAAAACTTACCAGTTTAACAGCTTCCTGAGCTGCCTCTTTAGTACAAAAAGTTACAAAAGCATATCCTCTGTTTAGACCAGTTAGTGGATCCATCATTAAGCGGAGATCCCATATAGGTCCAGCTTTCTCAAATAATGGAACAAGTTCATCTTCAAACAAGTCTCTTGGAATCTTGCCCACAAATATCTACAACAGACATACAAAGCACTATTTACAAAAAATATTTCCAATGAGTAAGTCTACATCTGCAGAAACATCTTCTCCTTCTTACCTCTGTGCCAACAGAAGGTTGTTGTCCTGAATATACAGACTCTGGAGGAGGGCCACCATACTTCCTCTGTCCAGTAGTCACATCAAGAGTGTAGCCGGTTCTCTCCAACAGTGCCTTCAAATAAGAAACTTAGAATTTTAAAATCACATACAAATTGAGCAAGTTTAGCTGCACTTCATTCACAGACAGACATGCTTCTAAATCCTTTTAAACTGTACTGCTTTGAAGCTCCCAAACAAACCTATTGCTAGTACTTCAACAAGAAACCTGCAAAACAACAGAACTAGCAGGTAAAGAAACACTGCTAGAAAAGTAGAGATTCACATCCAGTTTTCCCATTTCCTTCATTTTCATTTAAAAAAAAAGCCAAGTAATAGAATAGTGAGCTTCCCTTTAATTAGAAAGATCTTAGTCTGAGCCACTTCTTGTTTTGGCATGTCCAATCCTGCAGACATTTACACACAAGAGTTCCCTGCACTTAATGAGATTACTCATAAGTGTGAAGTTAAGGAACACATGTTTAAGTGCTTACACCCCTGGTACACTGTACAGACTGCTTCAGGTACCCAACTACTGAAGTGGTAGTACTACTTCCTTTCTCTGATCATCCCCCCTACAAACTCCTTGTGGGCTCATACAGGATTCCAGGACAACTAACCCTCACCAGAACCACTGCATGTAGTTATAGTTATAGTGAGATATAGTTACAGACAGACTAAAAGTTCAAAATGTTAGATGAAATTCACTATGCAAACATATGAGAAACTCCTCTGAAATGAAATCTTTCTTAATAAATTTGTACAAAGACAAATCAACTCTACACACAAAGAAACTGCATATTAAACAAGCCCAATTATAATCCAAAATTAGCAATTTCACAACTAGAAAACTGCAGTTATTTTAAATGCTATAGTCATCAGGAGTAAAAGCCATACCACTTGAAGTTATTAACCAAGTCTTCATAATATTGTTGTTTCATGTGGCAGTGACAAAAACTATATCAGTTCTTTTTTTTACTTATAATTAATGGCATCCCAGCCTCAAAGTCGAGAGAAAAAAAAGTTTCTAATTTTACAGGGTACATAGTTATTTGTAATGATCATTTTATACTTCACACATGAAGTACCAAAGAAAGATTCTCTGGGGGTTTTTTACAACATCACCTAAACATGCTTAGATGGTTTTCCTTCCCTTAAGCTTTGGTAAAGTTGCTAATCACAGTATTTTAAAATAAATCATTGTATGCTCAACTCTTGAGACAGGAGCCTCTTACTAGCAGCAGACATGGTCAAAGAAATAATTTATCCCTAATTGAGACAGTTTGGGGTACAGTTTATGAGCATGGTGATTATGTCATAAGAAGTGGGCTAAATCCTAAATCTATTACAATCTGTTTTTTCAGACACACGGTATCTCCTCCCTATTGTGGAGTTGCTCTAAATCTGAGCTAAGGGGGCAGAGTCGAAACAACAACAAAAAAAAACAGAACACAAAAAACAATCAGTAGTAGCTGAATTTATGCATTTTGAACCTGAGGAACTATGCTGACAAGTTTGCACAAACTTCTAACTGTGAAATAGAGCAACTCTCTCAATAAGACATACAGCAAACTGTGAAATCTTTTTCACTTTTACATGTTCAGTTCCAGCAATTAACATATTAACTTCCCACTTGAAAGGGAAGAAGTGCAAGACAAAATTGCAACTGACAACTTTCAACAATGACAAATAAGCCTTTATAAGAAAAGCACAGTTCCAAAACAATCAAGGTAACTCTGAAAAACAAACAAGTAGACCTCAAAACTTTTACTTGTATGGACATACCTTAATTTTTGCCTCATCTGGTCCTTTGCTAGAATCTGCCACCTTGGTCCCCTGTTTTTCCCTCTGCCTGTATGTCTTCATGACTCCACATAAAAAGGCACTTTTGTTCTGCAAAAGATATAATTGTCAGTTCTGAAAACATGACAAGCCAGAATCTCATTTTACCTTGAATTAATACAGTGTTTGTTTCACACATCACACATGGATCACTGAAGAGACTCAAACAGACCTCTTCCCAGACAACTAACAGTTTATCTCTCAACAATTATATTGCAAATTGCTTAATGTTACCTGAACATGTGAGAGATCACTGTCTTTAAACTGTTGAAGCACTGCCAGTGCACCTTCTTCATTGAATTCCTTTAAAGCTTCAATAGCTCTTTCATCTAGATCACTATGTGCAACTAGCCCTAAAAAATAGAAAAAAATTACTAATTATATTTGGGCAGTAACCTTTTAAAACCTAACGCAACATCCCTAACACATTTCAGTAACCTCTAAATCAATTACTGATTAAAGTAAGTTACTATACCTAAAAAACCACTTAGTTCCTCTGAAGTTAAATATTTAAGGGTATATAATCCTTTAATTAAAAACAAAAAGAGATAAGATTCAGAGTAAAAATTACTACATTTATGTGTTCATTTGACTTCTGAGAAATCCAGATGTTACATA
Organism: Orthonyx spaldingii; assembly: GCA_013397795.1. Lineage (NCBI taxonomy): Eukaryota > Metazoa > Chordata > Aves > Passeriformes > Orthonychidae > Orthonyx > Orthonyx spaldingii. The sequence goes on from VZTJ01005843.1 coordinate 232,851, forward strand.
GGCCAAGTTTAAGTTCAACATCCTGAAGCTGAATTCAAAGCAGTCTATCAAAACCCATCAAAGCCTGACTTAGCTTGCCTAGTAACGGTACCCTGGTATTCTTTTAGAAGACTATAAATACAAATAAACTGCAGCGCTAAAAATGACCACCACAATCCAAAAATCAAGCTTAAAAAATGCTAGCTGTTACCACAACTGAGAAAACTAACACGATAACTTCTGCATCCATGAGCCCAGACACCATGTCAGGAAGTATCACTTACGTGAGAAGATGCATACCAAGGCTTTAGTTTCTTACGACTACCTACAATTACTACGAAAAATGCACAAACACCACATCACCTGCTCCTCCTAAAAATCATCTGTTGACTATTCCAGCTGTTGCTCTGGTCACCTACATACTTCTTCCCACCCCTCAGCCCAGGTAGCCTGGGATTTTCCTCTGAAAAATACTACAACAAATTAAAGTACTGAATGTAAAACATCCAGATTTTGGTAAGACTGCAGTTCCCATACTTTTGGAAACCACAAAAAGTTGCTACTTTAGCCCAAAGACAGCAGAATCCAATACAATATTGTATGTGTAATTTTGCAAGTCTTAGATCTTACCTGCAACGTAAATTTCATCTAGTTTTTCAGCAACTTTCTGTGGTAAACCAGCATCAAGCAATGTCTGGAAATGCTCAGAATGGGTAACTGCAGCAGAAGTATCCATGGGCTCTTCAGTACCATTCCCATTAACATGTTCAGTAGCCATGTTTCCAGATATCTGTTCAAATGCAACAAGCATCAAAATTAAGCTAAATATATCTTCAAGTAGAACAATTCAAGTGACAATACATGCAACAGACTACCCTATTCTTTGAAAGCAATAGGAAAAAATTTTAAAAATAGTAGATCACCGCCCTAATACTGTTTTTTTTTTAGTTTTGCAAGGTGCAGGAAATTCCTCAAAAGAAGCACTAACACAAAGGAAAGCCCTAACACCACTGCCTGGGGGGGGTGGGGTGGCTTTCACTGCAGGTTTTACACAACCCAGCCAGACACTGACTCACCTCCCCTCTCTCTGTCTTTCTAACACACTCCCTAAGACGCTCTGAACAAGTTAGAAATGGAGCAAAAAGGCATCGGCGGGGGTGGGAGGACAAGCAACCCTGCCACATGCACCGCGATACCGTCACTGACACCCGCTGCCGCCTCCACCGCCCGCTGCAAACTCGCTGCCCCTCGGCGCACGCCGCCTATCCAGGCCCCGGGCGCGGCCAGGATCCCTTCCCGCCTCCACTTCGGTGCCGGCCGGGCAAGCGAGAGGAACAAAGCGCTCTTCCCAGCCCGCACCCACCCACGGCGGCGGCGGCCATGAGCCCGATGGAAACACGTGCTCCGCGCGTTCAGATGTCCTACAACTTCCTCCAGTGACCGACTTCCCCCCCTCCCCGCCAC